>LD349951.1:33143-45789 GCA_001465055.1 Ptychodera flava | reverse complement strand
CCCCGGCCGTAAAAACTGAACGGTCCCTTAGTACAACTGAAGCGTAAGCGATGATGCGATACCACAAAATAGATTGTGGAAACGCCCATTCGATTTGTTTTGGAAATATTACTCAAACCGAGGCATGAACCTTTGACCTTTATTCGCCCCACCCTGGCAGCCATCTTGTTTTGATGTGATCAAGGAAGAGATGTTGGTGGTTCGAGGATTTTACGTTTTTACATAGCGTTTGTTCGACAGCAACCTTCATATATAAGACAACTTATTGAACAGAATACTGTCCAGGGTTCGGAGTATTCATTTGCATTTAACTACCACTTTTTTCGAAAGGGAATATATGTGTTTTTGTTTTCCGGAGACAATCTCGATCAATCGGCACTTCTGAACTGTGTCGTGGACTTTGGTGTAAAATATGACAATGGAGGACGACAACGACGCTTCGTCCGTGGTGTCGCTACCCCTCCATGTTGTAATTTATCCGGTTTTAGACGAGGTAAGCAATATGCACGACTATTTTCTTTAACTTAGTTTCCGCAAAGTACTTCTGTGCACTGGTCAGCCCACCCTTGCATTGCAAGCCGCAAAGTGCCGGTGCACGGAAAGTGTATACACCCTCATCGACAGCGTCAACACAACGCCCTTGCCATCCCACCTACACTTCCTTGTACGATTTGTAAATCCCGTGTTTAAGTTGCTGTTTTGTAACATGGGCGTAAAAAGGCGAATGTCACTTCAAATTTTTCATAGATATCTCAGGTTTTTTGTTTTAATTAGAAAACAGGTGGAAATAGTTCAGATACAGACGGTCGTTCGATCATCAGCGCTTACTAGCCGGGTGACCAGCCGGACGACACAAGGTCGTGAAGAACGAAGAAAGAGGGTGTGTGGGGAACGGGTAGATTCTGTTATGTTATGTAAACTCATTTCCATTTGTTCGAGTGACTCTGATCGACACTTGTTCTCAGTGTCCAGGCGTAGTATTTGGTCCGGTACAGTGGGTCACTTTCAACCATGTTCTCAAGTCCGCCACTAAGGCAGAGTACAGAACTTACAAGTGGTAGCTTACCCTCGTGCGGTGAAGGGGGCTTGGACACTGTGGATCAAGACCAGTCGCTCCACACAATGTTGTCCCGAAACCATTTTGTACCAAAATCACCTCGTCCAAAGTACTATCTCATCCCATGCCACTTCACTCCAAGTACCACCACACACCAAAACCACTTTGCCCCAAGTGAAAGCTCATCCCCAAACCACCATGGGTAACAGATTTTTTACCTGTATCTTGGACGTACGTTTTCTCTTCTCAGAAACCATAAAACGTAAACAAAAAAAGCCCAAATATGCTGGCCAAAAACACATACACATGTACAACATTAGCCCTACGAGTAATAGTGTGGTTAAATTGTCCAGCTATGGCAACCAGTCTTCCAACACATTCATAGGCCCAGTAGAAGCATGGAGGCACCTGTAGCTCCATGGTAGTTGAAGCTGCAACTGATGCCTTGCATAACGTCAGTTTCTTGAAACGGGTTGTAGAAATTGGCAGGCTATTTTCCATTTTACTGGTTGGTGACAGTTTGGGTTTGAGTGCAGTTGTTTCTTTCAGAAATGGCTTTTATAAGACGAAGAGACACTTCGGGCAAAGAGCTTTGGAGTGAGATTGTTTTGGCATGAGGTTTTTGTGATGCTAAATAGTAATAGTAATTGGATGATGTGGGTTTGTGCAACTCGGTTTTGGTGTGAAGTGTCTGGAAATCCAGTGAAGACAGGTATGCTTGATTCCACTTTCAGGCATATCAGATGAAATGTGGACAGGTTATCATGAAAGTTAAGCTCATTGCAGTATATTATAACAATTTTATGAGATAAGGTCAGGTCACAAGTTTGTTAAGTCCATCTATTGACACCTATAAACTATGGGTCTTCAGGGCTTCTACATTCAGATGTTGTTCACAGACTTGTGAACAAGCAGACCAGTGTTTCACTTTCAAGCAAGCAGGCAGTTGTTTTAATGTGACTGCCCTTTCACAATAGTGATGTCATTATACAGAAACAATGTTGAACTTTGCAAAATTCATAACATAGTGCAGTTCCCCAGTGGTTTTATTGCTTTGAGTTCAGTTACATTACAAGAAGGACTCGTATTGTCGACCAAGATGTACAGTTTTGAACTTTTGGACAATCACACCAGCTACTGATGAATTTTTTGATTTGTTCAAACAAAGCAGCTGCAAAACCTGTATTGTTATATGAGATCACTTATGTGCCGCTCACGGCGTGGCCAAAGTGGCAATGCAGTGCAGTGTGCGTCTCTTTTCACAGTCTAATCTAATATGTATGCAGATAATGCACATGCCATTCCTTTGGTAACCGGCAGGACCAGGACCGAACCAGGACTGTTTCTTATCAACGATGGTATGGTCTTTTATGGACATAGTATGACATTTGTCATGCATAGTCAGTACTATATTTGTGCACATGCAAGGTTGTCATTCTCTCTCAGTTCCTCTTGCCATTTGAGTCATAGCACAAAGGCAAATATGATGTAGATACATAGATAGATACATTGATAGATATACACATACACGTTTAAGTATTTGTTACATGTTTAGTACACAAAAGTTACAATGACAGAAATTCTGTGTGGAATGTTCTGTTTCTTTCATTTCTTGCTGCAATATTGGTAATGATGTTTATAGCACTTTCAAAGTTTGCTGTTGTTCGCGAAAGTCATTGTCATTCATAATATTAACTGACCTTGGTTATGAACACACAGGCAAGCTTTAGTACTAGTGGGGGTAAGTCTTATCTAACTGACTGTTACGCCAAAAACAAACAAACTGGGTTTGTTTCTCATCCTCTCACACGCTGACGTAGAGTAACGTTCGGGACACAAATTTTCCTGTCGCTTCAAAACCCCCTCACATATCCGTAATGGTATACACAATTTATAGTGAAAAATCATTCTGATATTGACAGGTTGGTAGACAAGTGCAATACAAAACTATTGCACTGAGTAACTGCAATATATAATGGTATGGGACCTGAAGTCCAAACATTGGATTTGCCAAGAGAGTTTGAAAGAAAGTCGAGCAGACACATGAGTCTAACTCAAAACATAAAGACACACTTTTGTTTTCTTTTCCTGCACAGCTTCAGAAAACAGACCTGTCTGCTGCACAGACTTTGAGGGCAGCTTTCAACAAGGCAGAAAAAGAGAACCCCGGTTTAACTCAGGATGTTGTAGCTGGCATTGTCAAGCAAGAGCTGTCGCAAGTGAATTTAGCCGAGAGCTTGCTAAGACTAGCTGCATATGACTGTGAAGGTGAGCTGATTTCTTGTATCCAATAGACACATCGCATCAAAACTAGGTGGCCCCACCAAAACGGGACCACCAAAACCACCACATCCCAAGTACTACATAATCCCAGGCCACTTTGCCCCAAGTGCCACCTTGTACTATTACCACTAAAAACCACTTTGCCCCACATAAAGTATCATCATGCCACCAACTTGTCCTAACTGTTTCACCTTTGTTTTTACACACAACTTGGAAGCATTACTGTGTCAAGACATTTTACCCACCTCCAATCATTTATTATTGCACAAAACCATAAATGGTAGAGTTAGAAAACAAATGCAAATATTCCGGCGAAACTGTGTACATTGAATCCATGGTCTCTTTGGTGCATAGTGTCTGGAAACCAAATACAACACCTTTGAGTCAATGATTTAACAGTGTAGCTGAGTACCTGTATGTCACTTTCTAACTTTTTAATGAAGGGAACTTCTTTGGTCAGTTTGGAAATTTCTTGAAATTGTCTTAATTCAACCCCAGACCTGTACATATAACATGTACTGTAACTCCTTTAGCCAAACAGATCACATTTGTGTTAGTTGTATGTAAGTGTTGTTGATTGGTGGCTGGAAGCATTTGCCTAAGAATGTTCACCGCTATTAGAGTGCCAGCTGCTGTATCTTTTGATGATTTTTTTCACTATTTTGTTATGTTATGTTCTTGTTCTACGCCCAAAGTTAGTTAAAACACACACCATTTAGCTTGTCAACTCAGCGTATAATACACATTGAACGCACTGATGTTGTTTACAGTTGAAATCTTGTCCAGACCAGAATTCACTCGTCAACAATAAACCAAATTTACTCATTTACAGACCGAATTGACAAGCTGAATACAATGTATTTCAAGATGCGTTGTGGAGTAGAACAAGAAACTGCAGATGACATTAAAACACAAAAATAGTGAGAAAATAATGAAAAGTTACAGCTACCGGTAGTACTGGCCCTTTAAGAATCATTACCATCAGGATGGATATGGATGCTATCTCCTCCCACTGTTTAAGTTTGTTTGGTTTTACTTCTGTATGTGTGATATAAGAAGTGAAATATTTTATTATGCAGTATTAGTCATGTTGAAAAGTTTGATGACACAGGGCTACTCCCACCTTGGTTGTCGGTAGATACCGAATGGAGAAATAATCTATTGTATTTACACTGTCGCAGAAAGGTATGCAAATTAGGCCTTCAATACCTATTATTGGCTGAACCAACATATAGAGTGATGAGCTTTTTATATAATTACTTTGTTTAATTAATCAATGTTTCAGCATTACTTTGGTGAGTGAAATAACCTCAATAGAATATCAATGAGAAAAACAAATACATCATTGACACACTGTGTGTTTGTTCATTTTAAATGCTGACATAACAAGTAGAAGCAATTGAATTGCCCTGTCAGGTCTGTTTTCAGGGATATGACAATCTTGAGTATCACCAAAATCAGTTGACAGCAGCATACTGTCAATTCATAGATATCTCATGTGTGACTGCCAGTGAAACTAAACAAATATCTTGACATAACGTCAGTTGTCAGTCCACCATGTGTTTATGACAGGCTTTTGATGGAAAGGGATTCTCTGTAAGGCGTGAAAAACCATCATGGAATATGAAAACCTGATTGCAAAGAATTTTCAGTGCATTGCCATTTAGAATCAAGGAGTCCCAAATACTTGAACATTTGAGAGTGTTGTTGTCTGCCAGCAAATGTGAAAAACATAACACTGATGCAAATGGTTTTCAAGATTACGTGATGGGGTTACCAAGAAAAGACATTTTACATGTATAATTTTTTCAGACATCTGCAATAATATGTGATATTTATCAACAGAGAATGAGTACAAAGTATGTTTATTTCTGGTAACTCCACATGCCTAAATATACTCCTGAACCTGAACTCGTTTCTCACATTTACCAAATAAACATGTGAATTTGAAAATTCACATGGAATTTGGAAATTCTGCCTTCTTTTGGTCACAGAGAGCAAAAAACTTTGAAATACGTTCCCACCTAAAAAAGCAAATTTTTTCAAACCCTTATCACAGGAAATGCGTTTGTAAATTTTGATTTTTGCCAAATCAATAGTTTTCAGCTTCTGAAATACCTGGAAATGACTGTACAGAAGGATTTCATAAATGATAATGAATATCCAAACTACACTATAGATTTCTATCATGCACATATTGCTTGTAATTTATTCTCCGGGTAAGCGAGATTTGTAAGCCTTCTTTTGAATCAATGCATTTTATTGTCAGTATGTAGTCTTCACCTGGAGCAATACCACTGGCCTTTTTCTGTTATTTGCGTTTGATATCAAAGTTAGAAAAGACTTAAAATTAATACGCGATAGAAAAGCAGCTTTGCATACCTTGCACACAAAAGACCTGTGAAGTGAACTTACAGAATTTATATAATTCTAGTGTATGAAATGTCTATAGAACAGAAATATTGCTGGAAGAGAACGTATAAAACAAGCTTATAAAAAATGAAGAACCACTTTGGTTGTGTGAAAACCTCTAATGCAGTTTAACCATTTAAATATTTATGGTGGTCCATATCTTTTATCTTTTTTCTTTATCTTTCTTTTTCTGCCGGAATCATAAACAGAGATAAATGGCTTCATCATCTCACCATTTTATCACCTATTTATGATCGATGTGTTAAAAATCTTATTACCACCAAGAGAGTAAATTTACAAAGTAACAAACCTAATCTAATAATAGCAAATATAACTTAATAATAATAATAATACCACTGTATCTCATTGTTGAATCTTTTTCTAGCCCCTTTGTAACTCTTTTAGTTGATTAGGAATTTTCAAAAATTTCTAAGATTCATTCCCAGCACTAATACATGTAATGGATATGAGAATTGTTGTGAGTCATTCAGAAAACCAATGGCTTAGATCATCTGAGGGAATTGTGGTCGATTATCAATGGTATGTTTATCCCTTTCACCATAGTGGTTTGAACCAGTTCCATTGTTTTCTTTGGTAAAGTTGAACCTCTGGAAAGGGAAATGGGGGTGCAAGGGTTAAGTAGTAATGCACCTTGAAATTGAAAACTGTAATATTTGCTGAAACTTTCCGTGAGGAAACTTTAACCCTTCCCCTATCAAAATCAACAATGGAAATCGGGGGGTCACCATACAAAATTAGGTATTGTTAACGGTACTAGGAAAACAATCAGCCAATATTCGCTGACTCTTAAGGTAGTATGCACCTCGAAAGTGAAAGACTTATACTTTTGCTCTAACTTTCCTCAAGGAATCTTTCAATCATTCTCTTTCAAAATCAAGAATAAAAATAGGGGGTCACCGTGCAAATTTTGGTACTAGAGAAACAAATTACCCAAGATTTAACGATATTAGAAATACAAAATGACCGCCATCCCTGTGTTAACTCTATGGAGAAAAATGAAAATTTTCGAATTTCGAAAAACTAAGCCAGTGAAAAGTTTCCTTTCACCAAGAGCTTTAAAATGAACCCCCACATGTGGTATATCAGAAGAGAATTGAAAAAGTATGAGAGTCCGAATGTCTGTCCCCGAGGTGCGTTCTACCTTACTGTCGTATGCAGATAAGAATGGACAGTGAAATTGATCTAAATGTTATCACACTTGTGTAATTGGTTTGTAAAGTTGTTTCAAAATTTACTACAGGATCGGCAACTTTAGTTGAGTTGCCGCAAACAACAGACAGATGATAGTGTTGTTTCACAGTAGGCTTCCGCTGTAATTGTTGAGATAAAGCAATAAAGTAGACACTGATTAGTGTCTGTGTGTGTAGGGTAAAGATTTCCTGACTATCTATCCCTGTACATTTCAACAACTTTCTAATTTACTACTTCTGGCATATGTACACCTCTTTTCCTGTAGATCATGATTTTTTTGCCAAAGAACTTCATACAATGCAGAGGCAACAAGAGGCTAAAATGACAACTAGACTCTGACTTGGCTGTGATACAATGCAACTCAAAGCTGCGGTATATAAGGAATGTAATATGAGTCTGTGTATGTGAAGTGCACTGAAAAGAATACTCCCTGGTGTGTGTTTATTATGAGTTCATAAAAGCTCTTTGATTTTCACCCCAGTAACAAGTCAGTGCAACTTCTGAGGCAAGTTTTGGAACAACTTTACAAACCAATTACACAAGTGTGGCAACATTAAGATCAATTTCACTGTCCATTCTTATCTGCATACCAGTGTAAATTCAAAACACGCTATCCCTATGTCAACTCTATTGGCAAATATAAAATTGTTGATGTTTACAAAAATAAGTGGGTGAAACTTTTACTTACTCCAAGAGCTTTAAAATGAGCCCTAACAATGGTAGACCAAAATGTATTATAAAAGTTTGAGAGTCTAAATATCTGTCTCCAATCAAGGTGCATTCTGCCACAAATCCATACACAAGTCAAGTGGGCAGAATCAGGGTCAGGGTCAATGCTGATCAAGAAAACAGCAACTGCAACATCTGTTATTCAGAGCCTAAATCCAGAGCCATCTTGGCTTTCATTCTACCTCTGTGCATGTAGAGAAAAATGTGAGTAGTCCGTTCAATTTGCTGTCCCTGGTCTTTGACAAATTGCTCGTTGAAGAGGGAATCACAGTCTGAAGAGCAAATCTTATCAGCCCCTATCTCATTATTGTAATACCTATGCACTGAATATGTCACAATAAATTCAGATTTACATCAATGTTTATGGGTACTTCTTGTTACGAGAATAAACAATAATGTTATTTTAGGCTCTATATCTGAGTACAGACATTATTTGTGTATGCTGTCATTGTAGTATCTAATTATGAACTATTTTAGTTCTATTGTGCCGTTAGTAATTGATTGATCTCTAGTGACATATTTTTTGAGAAACGTTTCCTGTTAACTTTGTTCCAAAAATTGAAGTCTTTTCAATGTTTTATCTCATTTTCTGTTTCGATAAAATGCTAGACCATATTGTTTATTAAAGTGACCTCCCCGCCCTTCGGGCCTTTCATAATCAAGAACAAAAATCAGAGGTTTTCATGCAAAGTTTTGGACCAGAGAAACAAATTACCAAGAATTTTTACCTGTATTGGAAATTCAAAATGGTTGCTATGCCCTATATTAATTAACCCTGTGGGTGGAAATTTTATTTTAGATTTTCACAAAAATCAAAGATGATGAATCACGTATTCCATACTCTTCAACATGAGCACACAAACATTCCATGAGGAAAGTGTTGTTAAAATCTTAGCCCCCAAAACTATGCCCAAGTTACATTCTGACAACCAGGAAGTAAATATGTTATATTCAAACGTATTTGACATGATGTTGTATAGAAATGCCATCACCAAGAGAAAATGTGAAAACATATGGTGATAATTCTTCATTTCTGGTTGCTGGCAAGCTTGTTACTAGTTTGTGTTCCAATTTCGGTTGGCTCAAATGATTCCCCAATTCAGTCAGTTCAAATTATTCCTTTTCTGGGTACTTGTTGGAAACACAGCGCTTGAAATCTTCAATGGCTGCAACTGTCATATTAAAGCATTGAGTTACTGTGGTCACAGTCCTATGTCAGTTGGTTGTTCAGTTTGTGAGACAGTGCATGACTGTGAATGTCTGTGATGTACTCACCAGAGCAAATAGAGAAATGTACTACTGTGCCTTCAATTCCAGTTAGTGCACAATTTTAGGCCAATATTATCACGCATTGAAAATGAGTGTTCATTTGATTTATACTCTCAAACCGTGCTCAATAATACACATTTGGTAGCTGAGTAACTTTGTTTAGCAAGTAGAGAATTTTCATGCTATATGTTTTGCTTAAGTTGATTTGTATATTCAAAATTGGCATTAAACAAAATTTGCATAAATAAATATATTTATTATAGAAATCAAACACTTAATGCTTGATAATAGATGCTCAATTTTTGGACTAAACGTCCCCAACCCTGAGTTAGGTAGTATGCGCCTCGAAAGTAAACTACTTAAACCTTTGCTCAAATTTTCCTCAAGGAATTTTTCAACCACACTTTCAAAATCAAGAATAAAAATAGAGGGGGGTCACTGTGCAAATTTTGGTACTAGAGAAACAAATTACCCAAGATTTACCTACATTTGAAATTCAAAGTGGCAGCCATCTGTGTGTTAACTGCATGGAGAAAAATAAAATTTTCAATTTTCAAAAAATTAAGACAGTGAAAGTTTTGGGTACTCAAAGAGCTTCTAAATGAACCCTCACAAGTGGTAGATCAGAAAAGAATTGAAATAGTTTGAGAGTTAGAATATCTGTCCTGGAGGCGCATTCTACTTTAAATAGAGCATTGCACCTGTTAGACAGGTATTCAATCATGTACATGTAGTAGCTTCTTGTAACTGTTACAAAACACTCCCATATGCACAGGAACATTTTCACCCTTGCAAAATATAGTATACATTTCTTGCATCATCAGCTACATGTATGAGATGAACCGGGCACATGTCAGCAATCAAAAGTGTGTCAGGAGAGCATTTGAATAAAACAAGTTAAGAAGTTGTAAATGCCTTTGAAAGTTAACTGAGCATGTACACATGTACAATTACAATTGTACTACTCTGTGAAAAAGATATTGTGACAATCTAAAGAATGTGGTGAACTCTGACATGACCACCTTTTGAGTTTCTCTTGTGTTTACATGTGATTACTCCCATCAGACCTTGCCCTTTCTTTCCCTTTTGCCAGAGTTGTTAGAAATCACTTAGACAGCTTTATGTGATCTGTTAATCCTTACCAGAGCAAAGGTTACTCTTGATTACTTATTAGAATGTCGTGCTCTCTCCAGAATAAAGAAAACCCCTCCAAAGAATTGAAAATCCCACTGCATCCATATTTTTCAATTATCTGGATTGAAACGGCAGGGGTGGTTTGCCAGGTCAGAGTACATTTACATTTGTAACATTTCTCAACTACTGCAAACAACGCCAGAATGTGAAGAATGTGTGCACTCAAGCTGGTAGGATACATCATTACATGTCACGTGAGATATTCACTGTTCAGAGGCTAATTTGCAACCCTGAGGGCAGATTACAACACAAAAAAATCCAAATTTATTTACACAGAGCAAGATTCTCCACAGGGGGATTTTGAGGGGTGGTCCTGCTCTGTGTTTTTCAGCAATTTATTCATATGTTAGTAACGAACAAAGAATTATTTATATTTTTGACAACAAAGGAATATGCAAATTATGCATCGTTATGTAAATTGGCCACCCTCTGATTCTAAAAGCCATGGAGATCATTGCAGAAAACCAGCAGACAAAGTGAAATTATGTGATTTTATCAAGTCATTGTCAGTAACTATTATTTTAAGTAACTGGATATCAATAAATTGAAATCTCTGTGATAATTGTTCTCATCAACTGGTGTCCCATTGTGTGATGTTCTGAAATTTTTTATTTTTTGTGAAATAATAAATTATTGTGAAGCGAGGTTTTTTGCCAATAAATAATTGATACGGTCAATAAATTATAGAGGAAAGTTACAACTTTGCATATTGTTGAATGTATATAATTTAATTTTTATAAATTTTTTCAGGGACATAGAAAATAGCCGGCAGCTTGCAAAAACAACCGCCTGTCAGCTGAAAATTGCCAGCCGTTAAAATTTAGTTTTAGTAAAAATATCAGGACATTTTGCACAAACTGAAAGTGCACATACACTACTTGTAACCACCTGTACTTTTATTTTTGCCACCTGTAACCAAAATTTTCTACATCCCTTGTATTACTGATAGTTTCTGTTTTATTTCTGATAAGCACATTCAAAGTTTGAATGTTCAATCATATCACATTATAAAATAAAATAACTGAATCTGTGTAAATTCAGTTTCAATAACAGAACTCTGCCTTTGATATGTGCACTACCAATATCTTAATGTACTCAAAATGAAAGTAAAAGAGATGTTACAAAGATTATCAGAAATTATGTCACTTCATCAGATAGATTTCTTCAAATGTATGCTTTAACAGCAGCTGAAAACATTTTTTGATTGCAGGTTGTATAAAGAAGGAAAAAACTTTGTATTGTGACACCGTGTGTTCACCATGTGGAGTTTCTTGTCTTTGGCATTAAAATCCTAAAACTCATTAAGTGCTTTGTATAATTTTCATCTTGAGCATACACGTACCTGCCTTTTTCGAAAATGTCATGCACAAACAAATTCCAGGAATGAGACCTTTAGATTTGGATGAATGAAAGAGCAGAAACGTGAGTGGTCTAGAGTCAGAACATAAATCAAACGCCGTGTGAAATAGGTCTGTGTGGCTGTTGATGTGGCACGACAACTGTGTACACACAGATGGGTGCACTTCAGAGCAGAGCTATCAAAGAACAGTCTCTGTTGATTTACTGGCAAAGTGATTAACCCTTTGAGTGCTTTTGATTAATTTTTCCCACCAAAATTTTAGTGCAACATTCTACCAATTTTTATGAAGTTTTTGTAATTTTATTGATAATTTTGAACCAAATGGACATCACATTTCATCAGCTACAGCTTTTTACCAAAATTTTGGCAAAAATCTGAAAAAATTTGACTGTCATATGAGGCGGCAAAAATTGACTTTCATGCTCAAAGAGTTAATACACATAAATTCTAATGTTGGTACACCAAGAACAATACATGCCCCATCTCAACACAAGTACAGTGTAAAGACTTCAATACACAAACAAGACTTGTTGTATTTTTGAAGTTTTACACTCTCTTCACCTTATCCCAGGATAGTTTACAGTCACACATCTAATCATGTGATTGCCAGAAGAGAATAAGTTCTTTAGTTTGATCACAATGAAGAAATCTTCCCAGGCAACAATTGAAGTCGTTCTGGCTATTCTGGTATGCAAACACCATGCACATGAATACTGCAGCATTGGTATTTCCTTATTGACCTCTGACCCTGGTTCCCCAGGGAAACGTGATCCATGGATTCAAATCACCCTACTGTCCTACTTTTTGTAGCCTTCGATATTTTCATTGAAGTAAAGTAGCTCCCAAGACTGGGCAAACAAATATCAATCAAATATGTTCTCCAGTGGCAGGGTACCCCATGTTACCCTGTTGTTCTACCCAGCCTGTGCCCTGATCTAAGTCTTCTTTCCTCATTGGCAAATTTATATTCTGGGGGGCAGGTACAGTAGCATGACATGAAACATGACATGACAGAACAATGTTATGCAAAGGGTATTACGTTGTAATGAGTTTTTTTAATCAAGGATGCTATCTTATGTTGCTGACTTATCAGGTGTTGGATATTGACCCGATTATATGCACAAATATGG
>LD349951.1:18996-32172 GCA_001465055.1 Ptychodera flava | reverse complement strand
TTTTCAATGAGCCCATCAATTGAAAATTTTGTCAATAAGTTGTCCATTGAAATTACACATTCATTTTGTATTCTTACAGACCACCTCTATTTGTTCAGTAATTCTTGCATGTGTCTTGAAGGTCATTCTGACATTGGCCATTTTTTGCAATTTTTTCACGGTTTTGAACCATAACTCAACTATCCCTCAACCGATTTCGTTCAAACTTGGTACACAGATAAAGTACTGTGGCATATATTATATGCACGTCAATTTATTTCTAGATACGTTCCAATATGGCCGCCAGGTGGCCATTTTGTTGCAGTTTTTTCATGTTATTGAACCATAACTCAACTATCCCTGAACAGATTTCATTCAAACTTGGCACACAGACTTTCTATCTTGTCATGGAACACCTACAACCATACCTTTACTGACCCAAGTACACAAACATGACCCCCACAGACCACTATCATGTGATTTCCCAACATTTAACAAATTCACCCCTCTCTCCTGTAATGAAGCTACCAAGCATGTAATTCAATCACTGTAATTCAAACACCATAATCCAGTGGGGACTGTGTCATCAGCGATGACTTGTTGCATGTGTAATTCTTGACAATTTCTTCATAACCAAAACACTGCTGAAGTTTAGAATGTATTTCTCAGATATCGTGATGATAGTTACATTTGCTGAATGGTACTGACATATATAATGCAATTAAAATGTTGCAAATTTGAAATTATTACAAATTCCAGATTGTAAGTTTCACTGGAGCTTTGTGGTTGAAGTATCCCCTCTGATATCCAATTTCAAAATGAATTAGCTTTCCTCATAGCTCTGTTGTCATTCTTACGCTGAATGCCAGCTTCTGTGCCACCTGAAATTTAATGCGATTTCTCATGACTTGGCAGAATGACGCCTGTGTGTGCTCCATGTGTTGGACTAACAGATGCACTGACATTTTTTGCCCTAGGGATGAGCATCCAGAATATCATATTTAATACTGATAGTTGAACTTTTTTTGTTTTTACAGAGATATTGCTAGTGCCATAAAGGAACTCCTTGATTCAGTCAATGAAGTATTTAAAAAACAACAAGCATATCAGCTGAATGAGCACAAAAAGGTAAGACTTGATCTCAAAACTTAATTTATTCTGCGCATTGATTTACCCCTTTCACCCCATTTACCTGTTTTTAATCAAACTATGCCATTGAAGACAAAAGGATAGATCCAAAGTGTACTGGTTAAAGGGGTCAAAGTGACGCTGAACTCAAACTCTTTGGTATTGTTCTGTTAGTAAATATATTTTATTTAGAAAATAGAAATCGTCCTGCATGTATCTTCAAACAACTCCACACAATTCTGGAGTATTTTTAAAAGAATCAATGTTTATTCTTGAAGTTAGCCATATTGTACAATTTGTTTTTGCAGAAAACGACGTGACATCATAACTTTCCATCACTAACATCACATCATGTTCATATGCTATGCAGTCTGCAGTTGTATAACCCTTTTCCTGCCAAGTCCATATTTCACCACCAGGTCAAGATGGTTAAAATTAATGAAACAAAACATATTCCATATGGTGTATTTTAACATAATACTGTTCATTTGAAGGCTGTTGAAAACATAAATACTGTAAACTTGATTTTTTTGGACTAAAGATGCTATAACATACCAAGCCAAGCGGGTGAAAATACATCATGTTTTGGCTCAATACTATTTACTGACTTGGCTGATGGGGAAGTAATAGTCTTAATACTGTCTGGCAGGAAAAGGGATAAACTTGTGTCATCCAACAAATGCCATCATGCAGAATACATTTGCCATCTTTCCGTTCAGCGAAAGGAAGGGTGAAGACATCGCTGATCATTTCAGCTGATTTCCAATCTAGAGCAAAGTTGTATTTGCAGATTATATGAAAATAAGTAAACAAATTTCACCATTACTTAGATAAAATGTTCCAGCATGTAAGGAACAATTGTACAAATTTATTCTATATCTATAATAAAGTACTAATCTGCATGACCGATGCAGTGTACATATAATTTTTACACAGAAATGCCAAATTTACACACTGAGTATGGGATTTGAATATGCAATTGCTTACATGCTTTATAATAGTTCTAATAGGTTGCAGTTTCAATTATTCGACACCAAGCCTGACAGTGCCGAACTCTTACAAGTCTAAAAACAAAAAGGGTCAATATGTGTCCTGAAATTCCCTCCATGAAGGGTTGGAATGGCTTGTCCTCACTCTTCCAAGAAGTTACGGTTCACAACTGCAAGGAGGAATTCAACTATCTAAAAGTGCGTCCAATTTCCAATAGCTTGCAGATTAAAATTATCTGCCATAAGATAGGTTTGAGTTGATGAGTCATCAGTCGGTGTCCATTGACATCATGAAAGAAAAGCTGGCAAATCGAGCTGGCAAGTATGTATTGAAGAATTGCATTTGGTGATTCTGAGAAATCCTTGAGTCATGACATCATGTAACTCATGTGGATGAGATTCTTTACCTGAACGTGTTCAGACGAAACCCTCTCATGCAAATCTATAGAAAACATAAGGTTGAATATGGCTGTTTGCAAACGATATCATTTTTCTGTCGTTAATATGCAAAAATAAATATTTGCCTGCAAATTTAGCTCACACTTCTGGAAATTACACATACAAGAATGATGAAAAATACCACTTGGTGGGCGACTGCTAGCATTACGATGAATACTAAAAGACATATCTGCTGCTCCCAATATAAGGTTCTGCAAAAGCCACCCGTGCAACACTGAGATATTTTTGTCTGCATTATGAGTGGCAGTGTCTGATGTCACACAGGGGCAGTCATATTTAGTAACAAACCTGTAACTGCGAATAGCTCTATTATAACAATTTTACAAGTTTCAGCTGGAATTTTGTTCAAAAGAGCAATATTCTTCAACCAAATAAAGTTTTCGGGTTAGCTCTTTATGTCTTTACTATAATAGGCCTCTCTGGTTTGTATACTGCTGGCTTACTTCCTGCCGTATTACTGTCACAGCGTAGTATAGTTGCTTCTTATCTCTCACTAATGCTGTATCACTTTCTCTCCCTCAACTCAACTCAACTCACTGTCTTCGCCCGCGTGTGACTTCATGCATTAAATAGTTGGTAAGTTGCTCTGTAGGCTGCTCTAGTTTTGAAGAATTTTTCTAAATTTTTCTCTCTCAGCCTCTATTTTTTTCTCTCACTGCGTAACGCTCATTCAAATATTTGCTCACTGTTGATCAGCAATACTAATTTCATGGTGGTGGTGACCATAATCAGAACACTTTCAGTAGCACCTTTTGCAAAAAGCTTCTGCAGCATATCATACCGGTACTTCAAAACGTGTACTGTACTTTGTTTTATCTTATTGTCAACATGATCACTTTATAATAGAAAGCTGATCTCACAGAATTTCATAATAAGGGTACAAAAATTTCTAACATGCTTATCTTTAATGTATAGAATCTGATTAAAATTGGTGGTAGAGGTGCTGTAGTGATTCCACTTTCATTTGTTCTTTGCAGTTCTCATCAGCTGATAGTCACTTCACTATAGCTAGGGAGAATAGCAGATAACAAGCAAATATGGAAATGTTACCATCTCTAGATCTTATTTCAATCACATTGATGTTTACAGTACTAAATGTTCATTGGATAAAATCCATGATATATTCCTCTGGGTAACCACTGCAATACTTCAAATAGATAGTAACAATAAGGAAATATTTCAGATACTGATTATTTATTTGCTAACCGAATTTTCAAATCTTACATCCAGCACATTATGATAAAAAGCACTTCTTTATAAATTTTGAAGCCATGGTCATTCTGTAAATGTATTTCATCATGAATCTTTATCGAGGGGTGTGCCACCAGTGGCCTGTATCAAGTAAACTGTTTGAAAATTGTATCCACATAGTATCTGCCGATTTATGCTTGATTTCCTAATTGAATGTATTCATTTATTCTAATTGTATGAAAGAGTGACATTTGAATATGCAAATCTATTTATAGTGAGTCTTAATATTCATCAGCCTGAAATCGTGCGCCATCAAGTTGTGGGATGGCTTACAGTAGCTTGTTAAAAAGTACTGCAAATTGATTGAATGTCCCAAGATTGTGTTTGATTTTGACCATCGATATTAAAAACCTGTTGAAAGTCAATGGTATTGATCTGATGGCCGTAACTGGTTGCTTCCATGATTTCAGTAAAGACATAATTTTAATTCAGGTTAACATGTGTTCTTTTATTGGGTAGGATGTTCACTGTATGCACTCTCTGCATGTATTCACGTTGTCACTATTAACCAATTTGTTATAAGAAGTAGGTTGGATATGGACTCACGAACTTGACTCTATAAGAAAACTGATTTGGGAGCGTAAAAGTGTAGGTCAAACATAGACATCACCAAGACTTTAGACGGATGCCAAACAGCGTACCCTTTGCTTTTAAAAAATTCTGAAGTATCAGAGTTGTGATATTTCATTGACTCAGCCCTGTGTTATCCATCATATGTAGCTGTAGGATATTATTGTTTTCAGAGAGTCATAGAGAATTTTTGAATCACAGAGAACGTTCTTTTAGACAGAGGAATGTCAAATTCCTTTGACAAAACTCAGCCAATGCAGTGGCATGGTCAGACAAGAAGCCTTCATTTTTATCACTGTGTGTACAATATAGGTCCAATTTCATGGTCGAAAATTGTCGAAAACTGCTTTTCGCACCTGTAAAAACTTTGAGTATAGAGGCACGTACACAGTACAATAAATTACCCACAATTCTCTTTGATTTGTATCCTTGAAGGTTACTTTTCTTATAACTTTTTCAGTTCTGTATTCAAGCAATAATGTGCAGCATCAGAATAATTGATAAAAAATATCTAGTAAAAGTGGGTTTAGATATTTCAGTGAAAGTTTCCAATTAACCATTAAACAACCATGGAAGTCACATTCTGTAGGTACTAGAAATGCAATGCTTTATAGGCAGCAAGTTATGATGAACTGAAGGAGTCATTCTCTGAGAAAACTTAGAATGCAAATTTCTTTTGTCATTTCCATTGGAAAAAATATCCTTTTGTTTCAAAAAAAGGTGCAACTAGTCTCCCCGCTTTCCATCACATTATTCTGTATGGCTAAAAAACACAATCAGTGGAAAATTTTACAAAAATTTTATCTCCTCTCTCAATCTTGCATAATTGTCCAAATCATGTAAAATGAGAATTGAGAAGAATGGTGTCCTTAAGAGGACGTTTTCAGAATTTTTACAACTAGTCTATGAATTTGTCTACACATGAGAGACCTGGTAGACTTCTCTGGGGAATATCTGAGGATACAAGTCATAATGAATTATGGAAAATCTACGGTACTGAGACGTACATGTGACTTATCAACATTTATGAAGTTGCTTGTGAAGCTGCTAAATTTTCTGCAAAAATGATTCTGGTGTAGAAACACATAACTGTGCCCAGCAGTGTTCATGAGCAAATAACTTGTTTCATGATGGAGACAATTGATCTCCAGCGCTAAAGTTTAACTCTTCACTCCCAGGCATATTTATCACCTTCTGCGGATTCTGTGCAATACATCTTCATCAGTCCCCCTCAACAATAGTGAAATGAGGCTAGTGTAAATGTTGGCAACGATTATGTTTAGGTCAGGGGATTATGCAAGACTCTTCAAGCATCGGTATATTCTAGTGGGCAAAGGCCCTCATAGCCTCAAGCACACCCCACCTCTCCTTGTTAACAATGAGGAACAAATTGAACTGCGCTGATAAATTTGTTATGAGTCCCGCTAATTATTAAACCTAGTTGATGGGTATATGCAACCCTGCCATCCCAATTTCTTGGTACATGGGTCTACTCATGCTATTGAAAACAAGGTGGCAAAAGGATTAATTATTAAACCTAGTTGATGGGTATATGCAACCCTGTCATGCCAATTTCTGGGTACACGGGTCCACTCATGCTATTGAAAACAAGGTGGCAAAAGGGTTAATTATTAAACCTAGTTGATGGGTACGGGTATATGCAACCCTGTCATCCCAATTTCTGGGTACATGGGTCCACTAGTCCTATTGAAAACAAGGTCGCAAAAGGGTTAATTATTAAACCTAGTTGATGGGTATATGCAACCCTGCCATCCCAATTTCTGGGTACATGTGTCCACCAGTCCTATTGAAAACAAGGTCGCAAAAGGGTTAATTAACTTGGCCCATGTCTAAAGTCTGGTGATGTTCTATTATCATTTTCACTGAGTCCAGATAGCTTACTATGTACACATTCAAGCAGCAGCCTGGTTGAACCCTTAGGGAATTGAATGGTACAGACTAAACAAATTACCATGTGAATAAGTCTGCAATAGGGTGGCTTCTCACATAGCCCTCAGACAATCACATAGATTGCCAGTGGGTAGATGCAGTGAGTTCAGAGTGACTACCGAAAATAAAGTTTTTGGCATTGTTTGAAATGGAACAAAGGGATGACACGTTTAATTCTATGTCACAGACCTGACAAGCCAAACAGAGCCAATGGGTGTAGTAGAGTCTTGCCAGGGGCTTACCATGTGCAATTAGTTTCACCTAACTGTTTTCCTCTCACGGCTTTCCCAGCAGATGCTTGAGGACCACAAGAAGGAGTTTGTCAAGTACTCGAAGAGCTTTAGCGACACCCTGAAGACGTACTTCAAGGACGGTAGAGCAGACAATGTCTTTGTCAGTGCCAACAGACTCATAAATCAGACCAACACAATCTTGAAAACATCGAAGACCATCGGCCAATAACTGGCGGTTTTCACAGATTTCGGCCTTTTCACCTGGGAGGCAGAAGAGAACTTCAGATTATGAAAAGATAAAAGAACAGATGAAGAAATGAATACTTTTTATGTCCATCAACAATCTTTCAATGATAAACCGGTCAAAATATTTTTAAGAATTTGAATTTCACCCCATGAAGTGGTTAAAGTCATTGTCAAGGGTATGGGTCAACTGGACCTGTCCACTAGAAAAGGGGATTAGAGTGTCTCTGATCTATCCCCACAAGGGTGTCTTTAGTATATTCTGACCCATACTCTCCCTGCTGTACATAGGGCATTAGCCTTCTTTCACAGGATGTAATGCATATTTATTGATGAGAAAAATCAAGCTCAATTTAAATATGTGCAAGTTATTTGCATATTTTTATGTTGTTTGCCTATGTTTTTTTTCTCATTGTCTGTTCGGACAGTTGCAACACTGATGACAAGTATCGCTAATTTTGGCTGGAATGTGTTACACTTTTGCTCTCACGGGAAGTATGTGATAATTTCTTCTGTAAAATTTTATTTTTTTCAGTCAATGTATTTTACCGGTAAAAAATGTTTCTGGGTGAAAAGGCAGAGATTTTAAGTTTTCAAGTTTTTCAAGTCTCCTGTGAGCAAGTCAATGATGCTATTTGCCTGTTTCAATGAAATTTGTCTGTCCGACACCATGCGAGAAGCAAAAACAAGATAAACGACTCCATGTTTTCAGTTGTGGACAGCTGACAGACATGTTGAGACATGCTGACCTCTGACCTTGTATGCAAACTCTTCCATGTGAAGCCAGATAGATAAACCCCATAGTTTACTTTCCACTGAATTGGAAGGAACCTCAAATTTGTCACCGATGTTTACAGAAACTCCCCTCTCCGTAACGAAAGAATTATAACATAGCAGCTGATTGCAAGTGACTTGCCCACAGGAGTAACATCTTTAATTTTAGTCGATAGCGTTTGCCTGTGAAAATGTCTTTGATATTCTGCCGTTTATATTGGCAACAGGTTCTCATATAATATCTCTTGGGTGCCTTTATATTTTCTCAAAAATAGGGGGACTTTGGGAAAGAGAGAATTATTTATAATCAGCAAGTTATGGTTTACTATATATATATAAAACTTCCTGTATTTCATTTAGATGTGTTGTAAAATGAATTTTCAATTACTGTGACATCACTCAGTATTTTTTGTAAAGAAATCCACGTCTGGCTAGTAGCTGCCTGTTTCAGGACACACATCTTTGCCCATTCACCTAGCTTGCATTTCGTATTTTACTTAAACTTTTTCCTTACTTGAGGGATTGTGGTGTGAAGGTGTTCTTCAAGACAGCCAAAAGCATTGCATACTGTCTTGGTGAGCTGGATAAGCGTATTGTTCGATGTGAACATTTCAAACAGTGGTTTGATATGTCAGGCAATGACAATGAGTTGTGTATGGGTCATAGTTGTACTGTAGGCAAAAAACTGCTGCTGATGTGCAGCTGCCTTGGAATGTTATATCTGATTGGTCGATTTTCACTATTCACAGCAACTTAGGGAGTCTATTGTGTATAATACAATGATAATGTTCAGATTCAGCCAACCAATTGGATACCAGCTTTCGAGATGCTACACATTCGTCCAAAAACTGTGGCTGTTTTGTGTAAGTACCGATGACAGATTTGAAAGCTGGCCTGTCAGATAGATACTCAGAAGACACAATACAGAAACCCCCTAGACAATTGTGCCCACATGAAGGACACAGTCATAATCTCCCTTTCGATGATAATTCACTTGTCCTCAGGTCATTTTCATAATAAATAAAAGATATCAATACCCCCTAGGATAGTGTTAAATATTGATATGGCTCGGCAGAATCCTGGCATCATCACTTTGGCTGAAGTGCGCCGACAGCATGTTCCAAATGTGAGATTGCCATGACAGGGTCTTTGGAATATTATTTCTGTCAAAGCAGAAGCAACTTTGGTGATATAAAGTTTAAATACAAAAATCTACTATTAGAAAGAGCCAGCAGTACACAAAACACAACTTATATCTTTTGAATGGGAGTGAGGAGCCTAGACTTGCTTGTCTCCAGGACTCACTACACAGGGAAACGCAGTGTCAATTGTTTTTATACCATCCTTAGGACCATTATCAAAAATACTCTTTTATTCAGGCATCCATCAGTTCTCTCATCGACTGCTACAGTCTACAATAACTATCAACAATACAGAATATGTATACATTGTCACATGAAAACTGATATCAGTTCAAAAGTAGTGTCTGTGTTTCTTTTCAGCGTCATGAACACTTTACAGAAGTTTTGAGAGATTGTATTAGTGTTTGTACATATGTACTACATGTATAGCAGCATAATCTTCATTTTGAAATTTGTGTTTGAATTTTGTGTCCTGTCCATGTGAAATACCTTAGTCAACCAAACTTCATGATGCAGCAGCTATTTGTTTTGCTGTTACCATGGAGATTGTTATCATTCAGGGTCATAGGTCATTGCAGATCTCATAATGTAGCAGATGTGAATGTGGATCAGCCAATGAGCTTGTTACAAAATTTTCCACTCGTTATTGACTATTTAGCTAATTTACAGCGTAAACAAGACTGATTATCATAAAAATGGCAAACTTTGTTTGTGTGGAATGATTGGCAGAGTGAGTGAGATTGGAATAGTATGTTCAAAGAGTGAGATCATGGCGGTGTAATCCAGGATGGGGTACAGAGATATTCTGAAATCATCTTTCCCTGCCCACTTTCTAAAATTACACAGTCTTTCTCAAGTATGAGGAAAATGTGAAGCAGTTTATTTGTGTGTGTGTGTGTGTGTGTGTGTCTGTGTGTGTGTGTGTGTGTGTTACCGTAGGGGAAAACAGTCTTGTGTATGCCTGTATATACATGTATGTATTAAGATACAGATGTATTAAGTTAAATACTTATGGGTGTCTTCTGTGTACATGGAGTTGCATTTGTGTGTGTGTGTGTGTGTGTGTGCCAGTCTCATCACACGCTTCATTCACAGTGCTAGTGTTAGTTGACAACAGTTTCCACCATGGAAACCACAGTTACATAAACAACATATGAACAAACAACTTGAAAAAAATCACCCACAATTGAAAATTTACATTAATTGAAAATTTCAAACGTCTTGTGAATTTGGGTTTTTTTTTGCATTAATACCATTTCATAAATTTGTCCACTGAAATACAGCACTGTTCGTAAGGAAAGTCTATTATCACATCATCTTCTGAACTCAAAGATATATGGTACTTCTTTCAAAGCAAATGGTCCTTCAATCTCAGCAAAATCAGAACACTTTTATGAGTACTTTCTTTGTAAGCTGAATGTCTGTATGCAAATCAATCAAGACCTTTGACCCCAGAATTTCTCTCAATGACTTCAAGAATTTCTTTATCTATGATGACAAAATGGAATATTTTTTGCCGTAAATTATATCAAGAAAATCAGAACACAGTGGATAGTCATGGTTTGTAAATCTAGCTTTGTTTACAGTTAAACTTGCCTTCTTGATAGCTTAGTTTGTACTCTGAGTGTTTTTTATAGCTACATGTAATGTCCACGTACAGAATCACAAGGTATCAACATCTTGTGCAATTTGCAATGATTTACTAATTTGCCACTTCTAAATGGAGATGAATTCTTGTAACTGGTTTTTTTTTCTCATCCTGAAAATGTGATCAACTTGCCGCGACAACACTTTTTCCATGTCCTTGAATAATGCAAAGTTATATACGGTAAATTAAAATACAACCCGTTTCACAAATGGTTGACTCAACCCTTTTCACAAACTGTTGACTCACCCATTGGAAAACCACTTGCTTCAGAATGGTTGACTCCAGGGTTCTCTCAATGTGGCCGATACCATTTCATGATTGCAGGGGTGGTAGACACAAGAAGGAGGGGACTCCTTCCCCACAGATATTGTACATACACTCTTTTTGTTTCTCTTTGCTACCCTTCTCAGGCTTGAACTTTGTTGTTGTTATTTTTATTCAACGTGTACAAAATTTTAAATTTGAAAATTCATAGTTTCAAATGCGAGGAAAAAATACCAATTTGGGAGGAAATGTACCTTAGTGTCACTGACATTTGAATAACAATAAAATTTTTACAATGTGTAAATTCGATGTTTCATTTGGTCTGTCATCTTATCAGCTGTGTAACCCTTTGAGCTTTGACATGGTGCTGGAATTTTCCCTGAACAGGGGTCAATGGTTAAAACCGTTTGAGCTTTGACCTCTATGGTGAACTATGACATGGTGCTGGGATTTTCCCTGAACAGGGGTCAATGGTTAAAACCCTTTGAGCTTTGACCTCTATGGTGAACTATGACATGGTGCTGGGATTTTCCCTGAACAGGGGTCAATGGTTAAAACCCTTTGAGCTTTGACCTCTATAGTGAACTATGACATGGTGCTGGGATTTTCCCTGAACAGGGGTCAATGGTTAAAACCCTTTGAGCTTTGACCTCCATGGTGAACTATGACATGGTGCTGGGATTTTCCCTGAACAGAGTTTAAAAGGTTAAAAGGAAATCTCTGTTCAGACTGCAATTTGTAAATGTTTTCATGTATCAGAAACGTTTCACAGTCGTCCAGAAGCATCTCTAAATATCCAGTTCATAACAACAGTTCATAACATTCAGTTGCCATGTTCTCTTAACAGTCAAAAAAGTAAAGGAAAACAGAAAAATATTGTTTAAGAAGACAAAAAGTGCAGTATGTTTTGTTTTTTGGGTTTTTTTAGTGCAGTATTGTTTGTTTACCCCGTATGATGCAATGGCGCCCTCTACGGTCAATTAGTGTAGACTCGCGTTCTATACATGCTCGAATATTATGAGCAGTAGTTTGCTTATGTCATAGACATTAGAGGCGAGATCATTTCCACCCTGCACACACGTCCAAAACATCAGGCTTCTTGCAAATACTTTACCAATCGAGGAGAAGATGTTGGCTTGTTTGACAGGAAAGGAAGAAAACAAGCCTACCCACGGACGTTGCAGCTCAGTCAGTGCATGGTGAAATGAAGGAACATTGTAATTTTCTGTAAGATTTCTGAAAAGAGAGAAATTATATAGGGAATGTATTGAAAAAATGATGTCCACATGCTTTATTCAATGGCAGTACGGCTGTATGTTATATGTTTCTTTACAAAAAGTTCTGCTGACCCAGCAGTTGTCCCAGCTGGCTTCAATGTAAACATCATCCTGCACATTCGTTACTCATTTCTAACATCATACACTTCAAAATAATTTTTAGAAAAACATTTAAGTATACTGAAAAGTAACGAAAGTACTTTGATGTCAACCGCCTACGTCTTTAAAGGGACAAAGTCGGCCATTGTTCATGGATAAGTTTGTTCGATACGAAATACTACTGCGCGTGCGCAAGATGAATGAAATGATCATATGCATCAAACTGATTATGATGTACGCCTGGGAGTTGTCCTTCTCGAAATCGATCGCAGGCACGTCTGTTTGGCTTCATTAAAGGGACAAAGTCGGCTATTTCTCATGAATTTTCTTTGATACGAGATACTACTTATATTGTTTGACATGTTGTAAGATACTGAATGAATGGGTGACCATGCATATATTCGATCCCGGTTTTAGACACGATACATGAAACCAACACGAAAATGAATTAATGATCATGACCATTAATTCATTTTCGCGATGGTTTCATTTAATTTGTCTAAAACCGGGGGAAAACGACTTTGTCTCTTTAAAGGGCTGAATGTTGTAGAGAGGCTGTTTTATCTATGTGATTTACATGACATGTAATGAAAATGCTTTTAATTTGGCAATTGTGGTTGTGACCTTGGAGATTTTACAGGTGTCTGTTGAAGGTAATTGCAGTTGCCAGTGTGGTATACAGAGAGAAAGCCCTACCCTCTGTGTGTGTGTGTATATACCACACCCGGGGGTGGCAGTCCCCAGGTTGGTGGGTACCCATGCGCGTTACCAAATTCACGGAAAAGGGGGTGTTTTTCTTCAGTCATCTCGGAGATTCTAGGTCCGTGAAATCGAGGAAAAGGGGTACTTTTTCAGAGTAACCTCCGAGATTAGGGGTAGTCCTTTCATAATCTCCCTAGGACACTAAATCTGGTCTAGTCTCACTTACAAAGAAAATGAAAATCAGATGAGGACAAACATTTGTGATGTATGTACATGTATACAAAGTCAACCTCCAGGGTCAACCCTGGAAGTCAACGTATTAACCTCCTAGATTTCGAAAATAAGGGTATGTTTTTTACAGCTAATTTCTCCCAGATTTGCCACAAATAGGGGGTGTTTTTCTCAGAAATATTCTAGGAAAGGGGGTACTTTTCAAACTTGGGTAACAAGCATGGGTACCCACCAACC
>LD349951.1:0-12620 GCA_001465055.1 Ptychodera flava | reverse complement strand
TGGCGATATAGGGATATCGCCAGCGGTTTTCCTATGTATATAGGGACTTCGGTGTTCCAAGTTTATTTGCGCCAGCAATAAATTAAAGAAAAACTGCACACTCGTGCCAACCAATTTGTAACTGTTTCCATCTCGTTTGTGCCCCAAACACCGATAGTAACATTATATCCTAAACATATCATTCTTCAAAAAGACAAGAAGTATCATTTATTTAAAAATGTGCTATTTATAAACGTCTGCTCTAACCACTAGATGTCTTTATTCTCACTTGTTATGCACCTGGTCATAGTCGTTTTAATATGATTGAACATGCCTGGACCCCCTTGTCAAAGTTTCTCGCTTATTTACCGCCCTACCAAGTACAAATTGCGTGTTCGCAAAGACAAAGAACAGCACAAGAGATGCAAAAAGGGAAAGTAAAATAAAATGAAACTTTTATGCGGTAAAATGCCCTGTTAGTACTCAAATCTGATCGATTACTTTAATTGTAATGTGGCAAGGGGAATACGTCTATAGTAGCTATAGCAAAATGCAACATTGTACTCTCAGGCAGACATGAACATTTCGCACTTTTGAAGTTTCGTTCAGGGGGAGGGGGGAAGGGGTTTTGATCTAAACGAAGGAATTTCGTTTCTTGAACTTCTGCGACAATCTGAGACGGTCCCTAAGGCGTTTTGTCTATGAGACACAGCATGGGCACCCCGCAGTGTTTTCGATAAACAAAGTGTAAGATGACCCAATGCACTAGCGATACCGCTGTTGGCTGATTACTTGGCGATATAGGGATATTCCCAACGGTTTTCCTATGTATATAGGGACTTCGGTGTTCCAAGTTTATTTGCGCCAGCAATAATATATGTACTGTGTCTTAGAGCGGTTGATTCCACAGGCTCTTGATTCAATGCAAGCGAACCGCCAGCCTTCACTGATACAAGAACATCGGTGACAGCTGGCGGTTGGCCTGCATTAGAGCCTGTGGCTGATTCGCTTACACCTCTGCATGGCAGGGCTGTGTGTTACCGGCGTTATACGGCCGCGGCCTGTGGTGGGGGCCGTATAACGCCGGGAACACACAGCCCTGCCACGCAGAGCTAATTCGCTTATAACTTTCACTTTGACCATGCTCGCCACAGGCACTGCCGTGGTTGACAGCACTTTTCAACTACGTGGGCGCCTGTAATGCTCGCGGCGCGCACACCCATTGAGGTATATAATTTTGGTGTGGGACAGGTCTAGCCAAGGAAAGGAAAGTAGCAAAACGTTTAACCATGGAGCTAGAAACGGACAAGCTCCATGGTTTAATAAAACATTCAACGCGCAGAGTATGTCACAAACTTTTGTGATTTGTTGGGTATCCCTCTGCACAAATGCCGTGAAATTCGCTGCACTGCTGATGACCATTCATAATGTTGCTACCTACTATTTGGTTGGAGGGAGAGAGCACGTTTGACAGTAACCGAAAATTCAATTCAATTAAAAAAACATTGACAAAGGAAAGTATAACTTTGTTGAAATATTTAAGTGATATGTCAATCGTCACCTTGTCACTGTTTGGTTTAATCTGATTGGCTGTTTCGAGATGTCCATCATTTACGTCAGGGGAATTCTAATAGACCACGCTTGAACTCAAATAAAAATTAGGATTTTGGATCGAATTTGTAGTTTGCTTTTCAACATGGCATATGGCCATTCGGACATTGATAAAGTGAAATGCGATTTGACAAACGACTTTTGGAAAGTTGAAAGGAAAATAAATAGGTATTAGTTAAACAGAATTTTGAAAAAGATAGGATTTTCAAATATCGAATGAAGCTTTCCAAGCAAAATTCCAATTGGCCGCAATGTACCATCCTCACAAGGCTTTTTACTTATTTCTCACTCTTTAACTTTAGGCAAAATCTAATATGTTTAGAAAAGGGCCAAATGCGCTTCATCTGCTCGCCTAAAATAATTGAAATTTGATAATTACCCTTCATTCTATTTTTTAATTGAATACCTAAATTAGAAAATGAAGTGGCCGCAAAGTGCCACGGATTCGTGTGCCCGCGTGTTGCCTATTTGGTGTCCACTTACACAGTGAACGCAACCACGGCTTCGCGCCCTTTTAAAAGGAGGCTCCGCCTTTACAAATGAAACATTGACAAACGAATTAACTTCCTGTTCTACACCAAATTTCGATATTCGATTTATTCCTAGCATATTGCAAAGCGATGGTCTTTACATCTTCTCACTTGTTTCGTGCGAACATTGCATATGTGCTGGATTTCGAGCTAATACGCGTTTCGTTCTCTAATATCATCATCATATATAAGCTGGCCGCGTAATGCACGGCGTTACATGTTGAAATCCGATGTTGGAAATGCCAACTCCAAAACGACAATCACAGAAAGAAAAATGACGATAGTTCAGAATTCCTTCTTCGATTTCGACATTCTAATTCGGTTGACCTAATAATGCCACGGATTGAATCCATTCCAATCCGTGGCATTATTAGGCCAACCGAATTTGAATGTCGAAATCGAAGAATGAATTCTGAAATATCGTCATATTTCTTTCTGTGATTGTGGTTTTAGAGTTGGCATTTCCAACATCGGATTTTACATGTAACGCCGTGCATTACGCGGCCAGCTTATATATGATGATGATATTAGAGAACGAAACGCGTATTAGCTCCAAATCCAGCACATATGCAATGTTCGTACGAAACAAGTGAGAAGATGTAAAGACCATCGCTTTGCAATATGCTAGGAATAAATCGAATATCGTAATTTGGTGTAGAACAGGAAGTTAATTCGTTTGTCATTGTTTCGTTTGTAAAGGCGGAGCCTCCTTTTAAAAGGGCGCGAAGCCGTGGTTGCGTTCACTGTGTAAGTGGACACCAAATAGGCAACACGCGGGCACACGCTCCAGAAACTGCCACTTTTTAGTTTTTTTCCGGCCGCAATAGGGCAGAAAACTGCCAAGCAGTCAGCGCGACGCTGCTGCCGATCGAACTCTGTGGTTATATTCAAATTCTAACGCGACTGGAAGATGATTTTTAGGAAATTCGAGCGTTGGTGTTGGGAAATCAATGACCATTGGCGATTTGAACGGACTGTCAATCAAACGCTAACCTTGTATAAACTCTGTTTACAGGATTAGCAAAAGAAGCCAAAAGGTTGAGATCAGTGTGTGTAATTAATGGTATAGAAGTCAAACATCATACTGGCCAAGTGTTTGACTGGGAGGAGAACTCCACTAATGCGAGAATCTGGGATTGAAAATTGCGGCTTTTAATGTTGACCTTGACCTGACGTCGCAAGTCGGACGGCTATGCCAAACATAATAAGTTTCACATTAAATGAAAGTTTCAGTCAGGCATATTTAATTACAAACGAGTTACTCTGCTTTGTTTCCGAAACAGACTGCACATGGTCACCATGCTCTCTCTCCCCCCCGCATCCCAATAGAGCTGTTATTGAGTTGCGTTTGCCAGAGTGGACAAAGTTTCAGGGTAACTACTTTTCTGCTAGATGCGTTCCGTATTCAGAATAAAATAATTGATAGGGGTTTAAAAACAAGTAATTAATTTGCAGTTCTCTACAGCTCGATATCTTTTCATACTTTCTTTTTTCACTTTTCCCTGGATCAACTTGAAGAAGTGGCTTTATGTAACTATCATTGACTGACAGCCGTTCTAGATCCATAGCTGTCCTTGTGCCAGACTCAGGCTTTCAGATCAGCCTCAGGCTGAGTTAACAGCGGCTCAGCATAGACACTAACTTTGCAGTTTTTTAAAGAAAGTACCACAAGGGCAGGAAGGAGCGCGCTTTTTACATGTAGACACCAGCTATTGAGGAAACCGTTGACAGTATAGGCGCGGATGGATGTTTTGTCTAAAATGTATCAGTCTCAGTGAGACGGGATTATCACTAAAATGTAACATTGTCGGGTCCAAACCAATATCGAAAATGGCATATCCGAAATAAGGGGCAATGTATCAAATTGCAATATTCGATTTTGTTTCACGCATAAGACAGAACACGTCGCACAAGAGCAACTACTTCATGCGCAATATTGCAAGTCAACACTCGTCAATATCAATTTAATGGCGATTCCACACAAATGTTTTTCTCTTTCAAAACTAGAAAGATGCCTGGCCGCCAAATGTATCGCGCACCTCGCGCAATTTAAATTTTCGAATTCGTTCACAAAATCGCAGCGGTTTATGTAAAATTAGCTTGTAATTGTCATTTCCTTGGGTCTGAAATCTGTGACAAAATGCAATTTAGACATGATTTATCATGTCTTTCTCTGATTTCCACATCGAAATATGGTTGGCCTAATAATGCCACGGATTGTAATGCACGGCGTTATATGTAAAATCCGATGTTGGAAATGCCAACTCTATAACGACAATCAAAGAAAGAAATATGACGATATTTCAGAATTCCTTCTTCGATTTCGACATTCAAATTCGGTTGACCTAATAATGCCACGGATTCTGTTCACAATTGTATACCACTTAGTTTAAAACTTCCACAACTCGCATAATAAACAAAGACAATACTTTTGATCTCCTATTTCATGAGCAATCAACGCATAGTTGAAACCATGGCGTTGCAATAAAATGCGTACATAAGTCGCCCATTTTGTTCTACCAGCATGATCTAACTTGCAGAGCATGTAATATGCTGTATATGATCGTCTATGATTTTCCATATGTATAACTTTTGACCAATATTTTATCAATGTGTTCTTTCACTGTGAATAAACTGGAAGTCTACCACATTTCCCTAGTACAGCATTATTTGGTGTATTTCACCTTAGTACAAGCAAATTCTTTCAGAGCTTTAGTTGCACATTGGGTTTATATTAGCTATTGATCGTTACGGGACAGTTTTTCTCTCTTTCCCATGGATGACATTTATGCAAAATAAAAGTTCACATTTTTCATTTTAAATATTGTTCACCCTATTCGGTTCCATGACTTTCTCATCCTCCACACAAATTAAAAGCTGGTGATACTTAGATTCCACACCCCAATTTACATATTTCATCTCCTGACAATTACATTTATTGTTTACTACGCTGTTGCATTTACTCATCTTCCTAACAATCATATTAATGCGAAATGAAATTTCTTCACCGCTATACTTATCAAAGGCTGTTGATGTTTCACTTTGATTCCGAGCTCGAATTTACAATCCCAACTCCTGAAAATCAGATTTAGCGTTTACTACACTGGTTTCTTTACCAACCTGTTCAAATAACTTTTATTTTAGTCATCAAATTCATTTATGGCAAAACAATTTGACTTTTACAGTACTCACATTCATGTCACATAATAAACAGAGAGGTACAAAGGACGTCGGTGGCCCTGCGCCACATGTTTATATCACCGTGAGTCATTCTCAGCCAATCACGATAACCAGATAACAAGTGCGGTGCAAGAATCTTGAATAATAGACGGGTATTTTAAGGTTCCAAGACAAGAAATTGACCTTTTAAATCTAATAATTCTCTGCTGGTTAATAAGCTCAGAACCCCCTTAAATTATACATTTTCTGAAAGCCTAGATATAGGGAAACATTTTGGTAACCACAGTGTCACCATTGTATACATAACTATCATGTTACAGGTAATTTGCATAACCTTTCAAAAATCGGTTTTCCCTATGTTTTGTCTCAATACGCAAAAATATCTGACTAAAACTTTCTGGAATGCAAGCTGTCACAACGATCTTCCAAAGTGTGTCAGATTTTTTTTATCTTGCTTAGTTTTTTTGGAGCACAATTTTAAAGAAATCAACTAGGGTTAAATTCACCGCTCTGGAAGTTTTACTGGCATAAAAATTGATTTAGGTTTTAAAAAATTCTGAGACATGCTTTGGAAAATCTTTATAACAGCCAGCACTCACACAAATTTCAGCTTTATATCTCAAAGCATTGAAACAAAACATAGGGAAAACCGATTTTTGAAAGGTTATGCAAATTACCTGCCACGTGATAGTTATGTAAACAATGGTGACACTATGTTAACCAAAATGTTTCCCTATATCTAGGCTTTCAGAAAATCTATAATTTACGGGGTTCTGAGCTTATTAACCACCAGATAACTGTTAGCTTAAAAAGGTCAATTTCTTGTCTTGGAACCTTAAGTCGAGATCTTACTAATATTATTGATAGTATGGTTTGTATTGTACTATAGGACTGCTGTCGGCTAGTTTCCAAACAAGCACGCCATTTCTTAATACACATCATCTGAAGGAGGCGACAGCGGTACAAGAAGAGTCAGTTGTCAAACCGAGTACTTCTGGTACTTCTGGTCGAGACAGTGGACAGTTACCGCGAGGTGAGTGAGAAGTAGCTTGTACCAAAGTTAAGTAAATCGAATCACAGTCCCTCTATCGACTGTGATCGAATAAATGAAAAGTCGCACCTTGATATTATCATTCTTTTAAATTGTAGATATTCAAAGGATATGTAGTGTCTTAAAAAACTTGTAGCTCGCCTTGTGCTATAATAAATGCTCTAAGGTGTAACTTTTTGGTTTGTTTTAAATCTTTCTCAGGTGTTAAAAGAGACCGTTCAGAATTTAGGGCAACCAGCGATAAAATGGCGACGCAGAACAAATGTAAGAAAAGGAGATCAGCAATGGTTGATAAAGCTGTCAAGTCCTGTAGTCTTTCTACCGACAGCTCTGAATCTGAAGCAGAAGACGAAGCCAGGCCCATTTCTGCAGGTCTAGCACTTTTAATTGTACTTACAGGAAAGCACAATGTAATTTCGAATTCCTCTCGTTAACAAATACGCCAGGGTTATAGTTACAGCAAAGCTAGCTACCCCCTCCCTGCTTTTGTTCGTCCGATGAGCCCATTATTTCATGTGGATACCTGATTGATTTGTTGGCAGCAGGCAAAGTTGAAATCACTTTGGCACCACTTTTCTCAGCTGTATCCGTGGTATAGTTATGGCATATTAGCTACTGTTAGTGTACACATAATTTGAATCACATGTAAATTCATTTCTTAATGCCTCAGAAGCGCCAGTGATAGGCCTAAATGTGAAATCAAATTTCTTTCATTGAACAAGTTAACTTGTAGTTAAATCCTGGTCAACACTAACTCACTAGAATCACATTTCATTTCGTGTGTCACTTACCCAATGCTATCAATTATCAACAAATCAATGAAATTTACGCTCATTTTATTTGTTTTCAATGCTGGAGTGCCACCAAAGTCTTTGACTAGTGTAGAGCTGCCCTTACTGCCCACCGTTCCATACCGAACAAAATCATAACCATGGTTCATGTGTTTGTTGTTTCACTTCAAGGCTTTCCTACCACGGCGGTTCAACTTGGACTTCGCTGCCGGGAGTTTAACTCTGCCTCAGGCGGTGACGGGGAAGAACACACGCGGGAAGAGAAGTCTATTCTTCTTCGCGTCAAAGAAATGAGACTGAAAGCTGCGGAGAGAATATTTGAGGAAGAAATCGATGATATAAAGAATGGAAAAAGCCCTAGAAAACGATTGTTGATGAATAAAGCATTCGAACGATATGATCTTCGCCTTGAGAAAATCATACGCGGTAGCGTCTTCCTGTCGCTGCGCATCTTAGCAGTCAATGGTGTTCAAATTATCCGGCAGGGAGAAAAAGATACAGAACTATCTCGACAACTTGAAGAAATTCTTGTAACTAAGGAAATGACCGACTTAGTGAAGGATGATGGAGAGTTGAGAATCGTCTTGATTCCAGACTATGCAGAACTAGACAAAGTGGAAGAGTACTTCAAAGGTGAAAAGAAAGTTTGTAACATTTGAAAAAGTTACGCGTCCTGTGTGGAATCATATTATCCAAGGGATAAAAGCAGTGTTTAGTCTTATTTTGGTAACGCATTCATCGTTTATTTAGCCTATCAATTCATTCTCAACCCACAATCCAAATAGGCTAAGTTGTCAAAGTAAAAGGTTTACAATGTTTGTTTCGTTTGGTACTTTTAGACGTGATCAACTCAAAATCTTCGGCTTGTCTTGCCATCCAATAGTTAACAGTCTTGGCAAAATTGACCAGGGACGTTAACTCTAAATGATTCAAGTTCACCTGCATCGTCCATATCAATCGATGGGCATACGTTCTATGAACACAGTTACAAATCCTGATTAAGTTGCATATATAAAATCGTAATGTCTGATATTTCTTGAACACCATATTCTGAAAATTCTTTATTATGGTTATTACTTTACTACCGGGCATATCTAATTTGACAGTTAGCGAGCTAGGACCTGAGAAACTGGTGGATCTAGGGAAGGTGACGTTGGAGGAAGAACTGCCAATCAATGTGCCTACGGTTTCAACTTCAAGTCCAAGAGCCGTCAGACTTAATGAAGAAGATGCTAAAACAAGACAACTTGGAAGTGGTAAGGAAAATCTTTTACTTAAATTATGATCTCACGACGTGTTTATTTCTTAGGCTATCAGATGCTGTCCACTGTACAATAATCTTTCTTGACATGGAGAAGTTTCAGTTCTTGATTAACAACTATCTTGCATTGCATTTATTACCCTCAGCCTTTCAAAGGCTGCAAAAGCACAGTTTTGTTTACCTTTAGGATTGATTTACAAGCAGGTATACTTTAAGCTCTGTAAGTTCCGGTTGGCCTGACTCCGCGTTTATAATATTTATAGGTATCAAAAGACAGCGCAGTCCATGGAGCTTTGATGACGGTACAGCGGCTCTGCTGAAAAGACACAAGAAAGGGAAACTCGCCGATTCGGATGACCAAGCCGGCGAAACTGTCAAGAGTGGGAAGCCGTCTTCGTCCAGTGACAGATCCGAAACCGTCGATCAGCCCAAACTTCACTAAAAGGTCATATGTATACCGAAACGTTTTGCACATTAAAATTAAACATTTGTCCTTGGGAAATTTAAATTCAAAACATGGTGACATACAAATGTATGATCAGAGATACACTCTCAAAACCCGTTGTTTTAGGATGCACTCACGACAACAACTCAAAAAGCCTTCAATGTCCGCCTCTGACTTGCTATAATTTTGCAATCCCCCTCAAAAACTTGCCTGATCACAAGAGGGATACGACGTTATTAGTAAGACTGTAATAATATCAATAAATGTATGATCATGAATACTGTTGATAAAAGTTAATTATTTCTATTATTATTGTATACTACTGCACTAGTTCAAAACCTGAATGACGATTAGTATTCATGCCAAATTCACGCAGTTGTAGTACAGACCCTGTTTTACGCAAACTGGGTGTCCAACTGCAGGTGCCGAAAATCACTGTATTCAAACGACTACAGGTACCAGATTATCTATGCATACTTCCATCAGTAGTAACATCAACCTGTCATTATTACCAACTGTTCACACCTTAATTATTGAGGATTCTATTGTCCGTGACATTCGAGAAGGCCAGTCCAATTTTCAAGTGGTCTACTTGCCTAGTATCACAAGCGACCAGTTACGTCTACATCTCTGTGCTAACCATACTGGCATTATTCATCCTCGAGAGACAATCGTCGAAGTTGGGACAAATGATTGTCGTATGAACAAAGATCCCGAGCAGATTCTGGCTGATTACAAATTACTGAAGGGAGCAAAACAGATTCCAAGTGGTAAAGTATCTGTTTTCAGCATTTATCTGCGAATAGATGATCCGGAGATTCAAGCTATTGTCGAGGAGGTATACCACCTACTGTTAGCGTTATGTGAACGGGAAAGGTGTTGTTTTACAGATAATGACTAATCATTCAAATACTGCAATAATGCTGTTGTCCAATTGCTCTTCCTCTTTGTTAGAGCTCATCTATCATATTCTGGTGATGGTATATAATGGCAACCTGACTTCACTCATTATGACTCAGCGAAAATTAAAGGATCACAGCTCATCGCGATTCCACTCATCCCAGAAACACAATGATCCTACCTCCCGAATGCCAAATAGAAGAGTTTGGACACACGGAAAGAAACAGATGAATCGCTATATGGCATGAGACAACAATCTCGACCTCATCTAGGTAATATCCTCGATCAAGTCGTAATTATAGCCCGCGTAGTAATACAACAACGACCAGCTACTATAGGACAACTTCAGGTCACGATGAGTCCGATGCTATTTTGTGGTGAAGAGGGCATGTTAAAGGAGTTTGTCGGCACGGGATTGCCATTAGTTGTTGAAACTGTGGAAAATCAGGTCACAAACAAAAATCGTGCACTGTCGCACTGACTATAGGTTGGCGAGGAAGACCATGCCGGTGCAGCGACAAGGATCGGTAAATACAAGAATGCCCTGTCAATTTGCTTTTGGAACATTCAACATATTACCAACAAAATTAACAGGCTTAGATACTTATTAAATTTCGACCATGACTATGAACTACGCTCTATAGACGTCTTGTGTCTATTTGGAAACTTTTTTTGAATGAAAATGTATCAAGCTCTGAGTTCAGTATCGATGATTTTAATTAGGAGCAAAAAGACAGATCACAAAGAAGGTGGGGGCATCGTTTCATACATCAGATCTAATTTATCTTCAACCAGACGTTATGAAATAATGTTTTCTTATAAACTAAGTTTACCGACTACCAGACACAACAGTCATGATCTCGATGTTACCATTATTTATAATTTTGAACAGGCCTTTCTTGAAGGGAAAGAACTGATTGTGTGTGTATAAAATATTAATGTTGACCTCAGTTCCAATCTACCCCTGGGGAAGGAAATTTCAATAATCCCCTATGGTATCACAATAGCTCATCACTCATGTGAACACTTGAACGCAAGCTGATAACAAATAAAATGCACCCATCCGCCCTCTAGGAATCTACTTGAACGTTTTTACTCGAACAGCTTTTACAGTACGGATGCCGTAAAAAAATGCAAAAGTCGCTCACGAAATATGCATTGCCGAACGTTCACCGCATGTACGGAACAATGCCAAATATTTGGCGAATATATTTTGGCATCTTGTTCGCACAGAAATTCGCTAACCTACTAAATTGATGCTCGCACTTTGATGCAGGTAACGCATTTTATTACTTTATTGTGCTTGCACATGAATGTAAGGCCAGGAAGAAAAAAATAAATTGTTCATCGGAAACGCAGCTTCTACTTTGGCATATTTGGAATTTTTTTTTTTTTTTGATCGCGGCAAATTCTTACTTCCGTATTACACATATTTTTACTACTGCCGCTGGTGGCGCCCTACACTGTGTCGGGTTTTCGCGGGCACGGGATTTTGAATGAGACTTCATACGTGTTCGGACTTAGTTGACCGCCAACACGTTGTTGTGACGTCTGAATTTGACGAATCACGACGCAAAGTGGGTCGATTTGGCCAGAAATTTGCTCGTTTTGTAAAGTTTAGTACATGTCACATCATGAGTATTAATTTGATCGCCAACATTCGACGTGATGGCCAACAATTAGTTCCAGAGACGCTATTCAGTGTTTGTCCTGATATTACGTTCGGCGATTTGATCAACAAGATCGTGACAGCAGATGGACGGTGCATCCGATTGAATAAAAATTGCATCGAAAGTATGAAAATTTACGGCAATGACAAAACACATGGTTGCGTCGATATTAAAGTACGATCTGAATGATGACTATATAACTTCACTCCGATCACAATACAGTGTTGTTAGACCATTGTGTAATATGTGTATGTATAGACAGTGGTAAAGAGGCCAAAACATGGGGCCAAAGTAAAATGAAAAACTCAGATCCTAGGTCCCACCAGGACAATATTAAAGGACAATACTGAATTGTTGAATTTCAGTGTTTTGCTGTACATTTCAGTTTTATTCTGAGAGAATGTTGAAATGCTCAGAATATGTTGTGCAAACACTAACTGTGAATGTAATGGCCTATGTTATTGTTGGGAAATATAGTATAGAATTCAGTTACCAGTATCAGTGTTTCTTGTCTGAGATATTTCTGGTAAAAAGGGAAACAATTATCTTGCCTTGTCTGCATCTGTGCAAAAATGCCAGAGAACCGCGTTTACCTTCAGCCTAAAAAAAAAAATATTTCGCTTGCCGCTCCTGTTACTTATTCCAAAAAATCCGATGAACAAGATTTTTTTTTCTCTGGCCTAAGCAGCATATTGTTGTAGCACAAACTATTAGCACATGATCTTGACCATATGCGAGTAGTAAAGTAAAGGTGGACAACTGGGACAAAATAAGAATTTTACACCCCATTTTATTCATTTATCTACATGAAGCGAAGGAAAAATTAACCATCCATGTAACTAAAGTATAACCCTGACCTATATACGAACTCACGCACGCGCAACAGGGGTTTGACGCAGCAGTGCATTGTCCTGAACTAAGCGGGGAAATTCCCTGCTGAGTCAGACCTGGACTTGCGCAATACAGTAGCTGGGGACCACTGATGCTGGGACATGTAGAAACTTGTTCTGTCTGACCTAAACACACAACATGTATAAACATGTACGTGAGGGAATTCCATGGGAAATTCCGTGTGAGTCATCACCATCAAACTAGCCTATATAAAGGGACTTTTACCCCCCGTTGTCAGTCAGTCGCGTAGTCTAGCTGATGTGAATTTTTTCCTACTGCATGACTGAGGTCTGAACTCGGAGTTCCTATCG
>LD349950.1:7300-49132 GCA_001465055.1 Ptychodera flava | reverse complement strand
GATTTATGAAAATTGACACAAGTATTTAGAAGATATCATAAACTCAGATTGATTAGGCCACCCGAACTTACTGTGGTTATCAGTGACGAAGGTTGGCGGTCGCGCTGAGAAAGTGTGCCTCGAAAAACGTTATTCTGACACCGACATTCCAATCGTAGTAATAACTCATATGTCTCTTTTAACATGAATGGATACGAACAAACTTGCTTCGACTAATCAGGGTTTTTCTGTTCTTGCACAATAACAAGCACTGCATAGTGACACTGGTATAATGTTGGTAAGCATGGCTGACGCATGTGTTGTGCCGTATTCGGCTATATGTTGCAATCTCAACGATAGTATGGCATTCATTCCATCGTTCTTAGACTCATGGAATTTTTACCACAGTACTTCTGACCTTCACTTGGTTAATGTTACAGAATCATATTCAAATCAGGCGATGGCAAAGTTACCAGTATTTTAATATTTTTACAGAATACCAGGCGTTTCACACAAAATATATGGATTTGAAGATGGAGTCTTTGTCTCTCAGAGGTGGAAGGTCGAAAAGAAGCACGGAAGAATCAAATGAAGTATTGACAACAAAGTTGACTCTCACATCCGGTGGACCATGGAGCAGTCTCGGTAATAACTGTTTCTGTACTAACACAACGACGGCAGTCCTAATGCTTGACAATCATATGGTCAAAAATTATAGCGTTACAGATAAAGTAGACGGAAGCAATATTTATTGCCAAAAATAATTTGTCATTTGTGAAAGTACATTCTTATAGTTACTAAGAAGCGCGGTCAGTCGCATCCAACGCAATATGAATGAAACTCAGCCATTTTCTATTTATAAGGTTTTAGGTAACCTTGTTTAGGTACTGCATATCTAATATTATATAGGGCTCAGCCCTTGGTGTCGCGCCAGGCGTTGAGATTAAAAATGTTATTTGTACCGATTCATGATTAGTAATCATAAAGGATAAAATAGAATTAATTGTTACTTTCTATGTACGTTTGTACAAGTATGACCGGTTTACCCCCTGATGACATGTCACGTACACTATGTCAGACCCTGTAGGTATAGATTTTCTGTAATATGTGTAAAAAAGTTTGACATAAATTTGCAATTTTTACCATGATTACTATCTATTGTGTTAAACAAGGGACGTATTGTGCCATCATTAACTTTGCAACAGTAACTGTACCGCCCAACTTCCGATATTGTAAGCTGAAAACCAGCATTACTTCTAAATGCTGGTAAATTTTGCACATAGTTATTGAGACAGAGGGCGTCTTTCTAAGATTCAATCCCAGCATTCTTTGCAAATGTTCTCGTTCATATGCACGACAGTTTTATCTCTTCTTTTAATTTTTAGGCGTGATAAGAAATTTTGTATCAGCGACAGGGTGGATAATAATAATTACTCGCTAATAAAAAAGATATATTTTATTAATGGCATGTTATAAAATAATAGAGAGCACGTTTCGAATTTGTTTATTTACGAGCACTCAAAAAAACATGGCGGCGCCCACGAAAGAAGGGTACACTTCCGGTTACTCGCATAGTATATTATGAATACGCGCATGCGTAGTCAGTAAGCCGCTGGCGCGACTATTATCCACCAAAAGACTAATTTCTCAGTTACTCTGATAAAGAATAGTAGCTTATTGTTGAGGCACACATTCATTATATATTATAATTATATGCTTAGTTTATCGTTATGTTGCTTCAATCATATGCATACTGACTATTCTACGGGGACCTGCACCAGAGATCCAATATCTTGTCATTCAAGCTTTTAGGACCTTTCTTTGTTATTCGTTTGTTTCGAGGGTGTATGGTCATTCGTTCGATTAACGGCATTGTATACGTGCATCACATGCGTGATGACCTTTCGCATTTTCACTTAGATGAGCTTATCACCTAAAAATTGTGTACCTGTTAAGCCAGTTCTTTCACACTATAGTAGTAATGTGAAATCGATGTAAACATTTTATATGTTGTTTTATCATGGTCTTTGCCTTCTATACCTCGTATTTAGATGTTACAGTGGTTGTGGCACTTGTATATCATAACACAGTCGGGGTACTACCAGTCAACCCAAAAAAGTAAGTCAGCCTTAATGTTAGAAGGAAATAATTTTTGGAAGTTAATTGTAGTTAGATAGGCTGTAGGACTCTTGAGCTCGTCATAAAACACTACAAGAGACATTAGCTATGTCACTTGGGAATATAATATGCTTTATTCTTGGTTTTGAATCCATGATCTTTCGAATTAAACACTATCTGCTAACAACGATTTACCATCCAAATTTTATCAATTGCATATCCATGTCATTTTGGAACACACTATTGCAATCTGCAACAAGTACCACTGATGCGTGTGTGTTGTCCACAACTCAATCTGTTAACATCATATGATTTGTTCACTACGTCAATTTTTGTTGATGATGAAATGACGTTGAACGATTCCAGTTAAATTCTGCTATCCCCTGTGGTGAGCTTTGTGATTGGAGAACATAAACAGTTGTTTTTGAAATCATTTAATCCGTCTTCAATTGAAGAGAAATGTGCTATCAATCATTATTCGCACTTTGTCCATTCAATCGTTAGTTAACAAGTATTAGCTGTTCAGATAGCAGCAGCATATGTTGGGCAATATTAAAATCACACATTGTTATTATTTGTAATGTTTCCTCCGTAGAGTCTTGAGAAAGCAGAGTGGCAATTCAGTGAATTCGAAAAAAGCTATCAACAGTCCCGTTGTGATGGTCAGACCTTACAGTGGAAACAGTGTAAACAAGAAGCATCAATCATTGGTTCTCGATATGCCCCACAAGAAGGTCAGTTCTCCTAATTTTCATTCCTTGTGTTTCTTGCATCATGCAATCGTCTGACAAAAATGTTAGCTGCTTCAACTATTGAAGGGTATCTCATAAAACGGCTAAGTCGTACCCATATGCTAGTTTAAAAGTAAGATAAATAATATTTGTTTGTCACTACATCTTTGGACCAGCTCAGTACATTTTAACCGATTGAATTTATCTCTAATAATTACTTGCTGTTATTTTCTAATTGGTAAAATACTAGTAGTTTTTTGGCGAATACTAGTCATTCTTTAGAGTAGCCGGATTCTGTGGAATTAACTGACTATGGCACATCAAATTTCTTGTCGTTGTTCACAAACATTCATATGATTCTATTATTAAGTGCTAATTCCATGTCTTTTATGAGACACAGCTCATTGGCATCAAAGCTAGTGTAAAACATTGTAGCCAAATACGGCACTTCGGTCACTCAAATTATTAGCGAGCGCGTTCTCGGCTTTGACTTATCACAGTGTGGGGACCAATCCTGACGGGTGCATCACGTTGGTGTATCATAAAAGCTAGCGGGTCATGACACCGTTTATGGACACAAAATGTTTCAGACGTTCGGCCAACAATACGGAGAGAACTTGCAACAATAGGTGAAATGTCCGAACTTTGCTATGACTTGTAATTGTCAATGTACAGGTTATTCAATACGTTAAGCAATCATCCAAATGATTACTTAGCGTATTGAACACCCTGTAGAGTGGCAACTACAGGTCGTAGATTATCAGAATATATATATATATATATATATATATATATATATATATATATATATATATATATATATAGTGTGTGTATTTATTAAAAAGGCTGTGTCATATTGCATATTTTGCAGCCTGCACATAAGTCAAGATGTGTGACGATGCAGTTTAATAAACCCAAATTGTAAGTATATCGTTCACAAAATCTATGTCTTTACCTCCCTGTCAGCGGCATACTTTTCATTCAGTCTCTCCAATTCACTTACCAAACTAATTACGTCACTTAATAATAATGCTCACTGCCAGTGTTGTACATATAACAGCGGTCACAGAAGTTCTCACTGATTATTTTACTGCCTTATGGTTGCAGTTGTTAATGCGATAAGATATGACTTTGATTAATCCATCAATAGAAATATAATTTGCACATTAATCCGAATGTACTAATCCATATCAAAACCCTGTCAAAATATTTCTCTAAATACATGGAAATTGCATAATGAGAAAATAATCACAATATGAAATTATGATGATGTCATTGATAAATAAACGGTGTGAAAAGTAAAAAAAAAGGATTGCGTACACATCTCTCTTTCCCCCGTTCTCTCTACACACACACACACATACATACATACATACATACATACATACATATACACACTTGTATATATATATATATATATATATATATATATATATATATATATATATATATATATACTTATATGGGTACAGTGCTTCGTGCAACATAAATAAAAATATATCAAGTATGTTTTTACCTATTTATTACTCGAGTTAACGCATTCACGCTGTTGTCAGATCTGTAAACTTTATTGTCTTAAATTTGCTTGAGATGCTTACATATTAGTATCAAGTTAGGTCAAGCCATTCGTGGTGATTAGTTGGATAGAAATCGGACAAGCAAATTTTGTTTCGTGTTGGCACCGACAGAACAGCTCAGAATGTTTGTTCAACAAAGGGAACTTATCAGAATTGATAATAAAAGCTTCTTTCTCACATACCTGGCTGCTGGGAGTGCGGGATCGAGAGTGTGGGATAAATCGATCCCACACTCTCAGAAACCGTCCCACACTCTGCAGTAAATATTACACGACCTCTGATTGGATGATAAGCAGTCTGTTTTGTTCCACGCGCAAAATGTTATCCAATGGCACGACGAGTAACACACGGACTAGAACTACAAAGTAAGCAGGTCAAAGTACAGCGGCAGACGACAGAGTTGTCCAGATTTTTGATAATATTGTACGTGTCCAATATGAATTTAACGCATTTTGTGGTCATGTGAGAAAAAGAATCTCACACACCAAGGACCTGGGATCAGATTTCTCACACTCGTTGGGGATATTTTGTCTCACACTCGCCTGCGGCTCGTGTGAGACAAAATATCCCCAACTCGTGTGAGAAATCTGATCCCAGGTCCTTGGGGGTGTGAGATTCTATTATTCTCAGACCACGTTGCATTTCTGAGATACATTTGAGTAATTAACTGCTCACTTTTGAAGTGTACAGTGTTTAAGATAAAGTGTATATCTATACATCTATCTATATCTATCTCTCTTCAAAGTTATATTCTGATTTATTGTTTATTTGTTTCTGGAGGGTTTGGAAGTTCAACGAAAGCTCGCTTGTCAGATCAAAGTTCACCAAAGATTTCACTTCCTGCCTGTGTTCTCAACCAACAATCGCGGCATTGGACATGACGTTGGGAGAAGGGCCATTGGTTCGTATTCCATCCGATCGACAATATTGCAATCAGCAAGTTAAAATTTGAAACTATCGATGCATGCGATACATTCGAAGTATGTTCATTGTAATATATTCGAACAATGATACTTGAGTTCATCTTATCTTATGAAGGTTCATGTCGCTTACGGATAACTTGACCCCTCCGACGCACATTATCAAGTAAATTCTAGTTCTATGAGCGCCATTTTACATTTCATTTTCCGTTAACAATGATCTGCTCAAACACCGCACTGTGTCTAACCCATATGCAAGGAGATTACATAATCGTGTTCACACGCTATTTAGTGTATATTCATGTCATTGACTAAAGTCGCTGAAGGCCAGCATTTCAGAATGATACAAGAAAAAACAATATTGTTGCCTATAATAAAAAAGTTCACCGATTGTTTTGGTTACGAACATTCCAGAACAGCGATCAGGTTGATGTCCTGCTTACTTGTGTGTATCAGTACATTTCATAATCGTCGAGTACGAGTAATGATGGCGCTCTCTATCCTCATATAACGGCTGCAGAGGGCGCTGCTAGGTGAAAAATTATTATTCGCTTTACTTTCACAAATTGCGGGTGTAATGGTGTTGCCTTCTTCATTGATGAGATTCTAATGATATTTTATAGCATCAACTATTAAAAATGCTCAAATTCGCTGACTGACAAAGGTATCTTTTCATCCTCTAGCCATTCGCTGTCGCTGCAAGAGATGTTACAATTATGATAGCTAATTGCTTATCATTTCTTCTGACTCTGTTGACAACTGTGTTCATAATTCTATCTGGGTGAGTACATCATTTTAATTATACAATGATAAGTTGTCACAGAACTGTTTATATTAAATTTTGTAGTTCATAAACACATCAGATACGCTCACTCTTTATTGTTGAGAGCACTAAGATTCAAAGATCAATATCTAAAACGGTCTTCTAATCAATTTCTTTCCATTAAATGACAGTTTGGACACCGATCAGTATTACATAATTTGTCATTATGTCTATTCGTTCTTACCGATGCCCTTGTTCGTATTTCTCGGCGGAGTGACACAAAACACAATGGTAAGTAATTGTATGTATGTATGTATGTATGTATGTATGTATGTATGTATGTATGTATATGTATGTATGTGTATGTATGTATGTGTGTGTGTATGTATGTATGTATGTATGTATGTATGTATGTATGTATGTATGTATGTATGTATGTATGTATGTATGTATGCATGTGTGTGTATGTGTGTGTGTACGTACGTATTTATGTATGTATGGATGGGTGGATGGATTGATGGATGAATGGATGGATGGATGGATGGATGGATGGATGGGTGGATGTATGATTGTATGGATGTATGTATCTTTGGATGGATGGATGGATGGATGAATGGATGAATGGATGGATGGATGGATATATGGGTGTTTGGATGTCGACAGGCAGGCAGGAAGGTAGTTAGGTTGGTAAATACGTATGTAGGTAGGTATGTAAGTAGGTAGACATGTATATATATTTGATTGCTGTACACAATTTTATAACTATATATTTTTTATCTGTCCCAGGTCAACAGTATTTCTACGGCTGTCATTCAGTTTTCCTTTCTCAGTACCACTGCGTGGACCTTGAATTTATCAATCGAGGCGTACAGACGACTTGCCTGCTATATGTACTCCAGCGTACATGGAAAGTAAGCTTATAAACTGACCGTGTTAATTTATTTGTATGTCATAGGGCCTTTGAGTGGAATAGCATGAGATTCCTATAAAATCATGCTTTACAGTTAATACATTATCACCAGGCTAATATATCTGTTATATCAAAAGGTAAAATCTCAACAAAAAGTGTAATTAGGTAATTCCACATTTCAGGAAATTTAATGTCTCCGAATGATCTTCATTGTCTCACATTTTCTCCGTATATTTTCAGGTTTATGTATTTCCTCAACGGCTGGTTGGCGCCTCTTTGTCTGATGATAATTTATCTTTGGATCCGGATTGATATCTACAGTGACAGACAAACGTATGCCACATTTATTAACACTTCTGACGGTCATTTTTGGCTTTTTAACATCAAGGTAGAATGTTCTCATGTCCTGGCCTGAAAAATAATGGCAGTGACTTTGAGTATCGAGCACTTGAACCAAAATCGACATCTCCATGGCAGGTTTTATTTTGCTCACTTTCCAAACCTTCGACCGCAAACTAACCGTCTAATGTTAGCCAGGGAAGATATATCAAATTAACTTCGAGTTTTCTGCTTTATATTGCCAGTTATGATTTCTTAATGAATGCAATACACCTGAATAATATTTTGGAATTAAATGTCTGTTGAATTTCTTATACATTCGTTTTATTGTTCAACTTCACGGAATATAATCATTTGGAAACAGTATTAACCACCCCACAATGTGTATGCGTGACAAGTAGGAGTCAACAATTGAAATATAAAGTTCGTAGCCAACTTTCATTCGTAACATCCGTTGTTTTGCCTAAGGTATCGAATTTAAACATTTTCTATCTGTTCCTTCTATTTTAAGAACAACATGGTATAACCATTTTGGAGCATAATGTTAAACCTGTTCATTTAACCTTGATATACATCCTTCATTATAAAATATTAATCGTATGTACAATACCTTACTAAGCTTTGGAAAGAGATGAGAGAGAGAGAGAGAGAGAGAGAGAGAGAGAGAGAGAGAATGATATGTCCAGACTGACCTCTAATGGATATTGTAATGTATGTTTCCTAGATTTTGGTTTCCAACGGTGACGTTTGTAATGGTGCCTTGCATAATGATTGTGTCGATGATGAATCTGGTATGTAATTGATAGTTAATATTTTGTTTCAAATCAATATACATTTAGTGTTCCCTATCTGTACGTCAAGTATCTCACTTCATACCAACATACATACCTTGCGTCTTACTACCCTACCTATCTTCTGCCTCAATATATGTTATATATCTACCTAATAACCAAGCAACCAGCCTTCTTACCTCCCATATATCTACAACAATTTAAAGGAACAACGCCACTTTTTTTAACTTTTGTAGTTAATTTTGTCTGAAAGTATATGTAGTTTGTGTTGTTATGACTTCTTGAAACGTGCTGAAATACTAGTCAGTTGTGCACAACCCAAATCCGCTTGAAGCCAGACAAAATTACACATTTATTTAAGTGCAAGATTTATGGTCGGTACCAAAAATCACTTTACGTACACAAATATTACCATGACTGAACAAGTATTGTGACAAAAATGTGTTCCTCATGCAAGTTTTTCTGATGGAATCTTAATTTGCGATGCGTTTTACATAGACAAGGGTAGCAGCTTGTCCGTACTTTGTCGCAATGTTTACTTGTCATAGGAAAGCAAGTCAGAATTGGCAAAAATCCATTTAGTTCCGGTGTCAGAAACGAAATCATATGTTTGCATTCAGCAAAGGGGCAATGTCTGATGCTTTTGTAATACCGTGGTCATTTTGTACACTATATGCAAGTATTTCATCTTTTCTTGATATCACAAAAAATAAAAAAGGGCGACTTTGTCCCATTCAACATGCCCATAGAGAGTATTTAGATATTATTCCCTAATATTTGTCTTCGTTCAGCGAAGGAAAATACGAGTGACGTAATGACCGTGTCACCACGAGTCGAAGACGAGTGGTGACACGGTCATAACGTCACGAGTATTTTCCCAGCTGAACGAAGACAAATATTAGGGAATAATATACTTATCACATGCACAAGCCAAGAATTCGTTATTTTTTGCAAAATAAAATAAGTTTTCAATGACGATTCCTCGTTTAAACTTTTGAACTACTTTAGGAATAAATATCAGTCCGCCGTGCACAAGTTGTCAATCATTTCCAGTCGTCCGTCGTGTGCGTTAACGCTCGCGTTCGTTCGTGTGTGGAGCAAATGACAGCTCTCGGTCTACACGTAGGCTACCTTCCGCAAAGTTATACTCTATTTCAAAGATAGCATAGTTCTAGAAATTTATCACAGACGAAGATACGCTATTTTTCGGGATCAAATATCGACTGAATCTCGACGGCGCAAACAGTGTAAACGTCGCGCCTGACCCTGTTTGCCATGCGTACGGAACCCATGGTATACACGACCAGCTTCGAGTTCGTTGTTTCCGCAAATTATTCACGCAATTCCTTCGGAATATACAGGCGGTACACTCTTGTGTTTACATTGTTCGGATTAGTAATGTCGTAGTCTTTGAAAATATCGATTTCATTACATGACGTTTGATCGTGGGAGAAATATCGGCCGCCATGTTGTTTGTTTACATATTTGCGAGCACACCGAAGATCGACCAAATAAAAGGGTCCGACGCACCAAAATTGATGACATAGACGCGGGTTGTTGTGACGTAGAACGACCAGAGAATAAATCCCGTATTTTTTGTTCGGAGACGACAAACTTGGCTTGTGCATTGTCACAAAAGGTTATTGCAAGTTTTATGCTGTCACTCAAGTATGCAAATCGTATATATTCTATTATAAGGATGTATTGTTCTTTTGTCTTTTCAGATTAGTGTTGCACTGCTTATTCTCACAAAACGTGAATTTGATTCAGAACGAGTCTTCTATGGATTTGCTGAATGGCAGAAATTCTGGTAAGCTCATTAGTCTTGATTCTATCGGAACCTTTGTTCGATCTCAGCAATAAATTTCGCCCTCCAAGCATGCTACATCATACACTGAAAGATTAAATCGCACAATTCCTCTTCACAGACTCCAAGACCCTTACGGGACTGAATCTTACAGTTAAGGCAGTTAAGGCATTTCTCCACTTGTATTAAAACGGGATATAAAATATATATGCATATATATATATATATATATATATATATATATATATATCTGAATTTAAAAATGATTCTAAAAATTATAAAAATATAAACTGAAAAAATCTTAATGTTTGCATGTCGGCGACGTTGTTACGTAACCGTTTCGACCCCTTTTAGTAGTGCCTCACAATAAATTACCGTTTTCTCTTCAATTACCAAAACAGGGAGGACCTAAGAGCAATAATGCTCATGTTACCAGTAACTGCATTAACTTGGATTATGGGAACTTACTCATCGAACACTGATGATCTGAACTGTGGATATGTCTTTGCTGGCTGTGCGTTCGCCCAGGTAGGTCGATATAATATTTCGGCTGTGTGTGCTGTTGTTAACTGCTTCACGCATTTACGCTCTTGTCCACGATCCTGATCCATTCGATATAATAAACCCATTGATCGTCACATGGGTAAAATCTGTTTCATACATGCAAGGTGGTTCAAAATCGTGTTGTTGATTGGAATAGCCTCCTTCAGGACCACACGCTGGATCTAAAAAAAATCATTATTTTAGACTATTCGTTATTATGTTCATAAAAGAAAGCGAGCGGTGTTATGAAGAATCTCGAAAGATCGATGAATGTTTTGGATAAATAAGATAGGCATATATAAATACACTGCGCGTAATAATAACATCATCAACTGTCGGTCGATTACGTAGAAACATCACCGAATAAGACGCATCGGTGTCTACAGTATTCTCTTTATTATTGTTCTTTTAGGGGTCAATGATATTTTTGATGTTCTTCGCAACTAATGTCGAGGTAAGAGGCCAAAATGTTATGATTAAAGTGAATATGTAACTGTATATGCGCATAATAGAGGCGCAGTGCTTCTACAAATTTACCTTGTATCCACTAGCAATATTTCGATAAAATCCTAGCATTCAAAAGTATAAAAACATGCTTAACATTTTCAAAAGTAAACGTATAGAACAAAACTTTAGCCGGGTGCAATAAGTAACAAAAAATTGACCAAATACAACAACTATTCCTAAAGGGTATATAAGTACATATACTGTATTTCTCCAAGGTTCTAGTTGCAATTAGAGTACGGTTTTCAGGCGACGATGACGAAAAGAGAGAATTGATACAGTACAAACAGACAGAGCATGATCGTTTTGACGCCAGAAAAGCCAACAGGGAGGAACTTATAGATGAAGAGAAAGAGAATCAAGAAGAAGAAAGAAAAATGAAACGTCTGAAGAGTAGCATTGTGGGTCTATTTCATAGGGTTCGTAGACACTGACTTACTGTCCAATAGTGCCCATCTAGATCTCATGGTCCGTCAATCTTATTTTTGAAATGTCGATATCTGCAAAACGATGGACATTGTGTCTTTATTTGTGAACATTAAGACTTTTGCTTATCAATATTGGTCGCCGTTCTCGAAAGAACGAAAATGATGAAAAACAAATATAAATCCTCCAGTAATATATTGCCTGTTCATTTCGTTGCAATTAATCGTATTGTCTCTGATTTGAGAAGAAACATAATATGTGAATGACTCACAAATAAACCATACGCCTATGTTGTTATAATTTGAAGTATAAACGTGGTAATTATGAGACTATAGTATTTCAATTGTGGCTACATTTTGAATGTTACATACATATATGTAATAGATCTAATTGTTTGAGATCAAATATATTCATAATGTCAGCATATATTAACCGAACATACCTCCTCTGTCACAGAGAAGAAGCGCGAAAACGGGAGTGGTAACGGTCAAGGAGAAAATTGGATAAGGATTTCTGCAGAGACATCGTCGATTTCAAATTGATATCTTCAAAGATGGCGGTGATGCCGACGAAGATGACGACGATGATCATGATGATAATGATGGTGATTGTGATGGTGGTTGGGATGATAAGCAATTCGATGACTCACATATTTAGAACTGATATTTATGCTTTTATTTGATATTATGTAGGTCTGATCAACTCAAATCTAATTGCTATAAAATAAGATCCTTTACATTAGATATTTTATCTCGGTAAAAAATATAGAAGATCTAAAATGCTATGAAACAGCGTTAGTACAAAAGTTACCGACATATTAAATGTTGTGTTGTTTATATTCGTAGAAATGTAAAAGCACGCTTACCGTGCCATCATTGTAGTATTATATACATTTCAATGGAGTTGGTTTTCCTTGATCAGAAATTGTTTTATAAAGTAAGAACAGAAATTCGTCATTCAGAGCAATGAGACATACGAAGACAAAGCATCGGAAAAGGAGAAATAAGTAGTATTCTTAATAAAATAAGATGGAAATTTTTTTTCTAGAAATTCGATCTTATTTAAATCTTATTGTAATTGTTCATAGTATTGAAAAGTTAAGTGAGGACAAATCTATACGTTTCAGTGTTACGACTTTACTTTAAAACTTTGTCCGCAGTGAAGAGATGGACCAATTGCTAGAGAATTGCATAGACTTTCAAGAAACAATAAGAATGTAATTCAATATTTTGCTGAAGTTTTAGATGCTATAATTTAAATGAAGAGTTAATGTATCATCAACTGTTGTGTATACCTACTTAGGTATGGCACGCAGTTTATGTGACTTTACATAAGTTATGAAGAAGTCTTAAGTTTGTTTATCGGAAACACATTTTAGTGCAAGTTTTAGATGTCGAAACAATGTATCTTTGAGAGAATTTATATGTATGTTGCATAATAATATTATAACTTATTATTGGTATTTCACGAATTTATCTTGCCTCGATTATAGTCGAGTCATTGTTATCTGCGTATATTAAATATAAACGTTTGTTTCCTTAAACAAGTTTATATTCCAATGCTTTGCGATTTTGCGATTACTATTTTAATCTGTTTAATGCTGTTGAAAACGTATGTACGTGTGTTTTGCTTCTTACAAATGTTAACATCGTACGTTAGCTTGATAAGACAACAGTTTTATATTCAATACCGTTGTGTCGAACAGAGCATTTTCTTCTCAGCATCCATGAAATAAATTCGCCTTATGAGAAAAGGAAACGTTTAGAACTTCTGTCGTTTTATCACGAGTAAGAACAATCGACTTTGTTATAGTAAACATGGGAAATGCTTTGTCAAGTTTGTCCAATTTGACAGAAGCACTGCTCAATTTACCATTTGTCTTTCACAGATATGACGTGTGGTACATATTCAACATAAGGAGAATGTCAGGTTGGCATGCTAGATTTTAATTCTGGAAAACTCCAACGCTGTTAATACCGTCGGTAATTTAAGGCGGGAAGGTTGTGAAATTCTTGACGAATTCCAAGCATGACAGCACCCTACTTTGAGAAATGGTCATAGAGAGTGCCCTCAAGCGATGAACTTTCAGATAGGATTCTGTGTCTCCTGTTGTTTGACGATGATCACATGACATTGAAATATGCATTTATTATTCATCACCTATTGAATTGGTATAAATGAGAATATGATAATTGTCTGCTGTCTTGAGTGTAATGGTCTTCAGCCTGTCAGAAAAAAGAAGCATTTCGATCAATAGCACTCGTTGTGTCAGACCTCACTATAAGTGACGCTACATACAAAAGAACTTTTCCTCATTCAACCGGAAGTTACGTTAGCATATCATTAGCATGAGTGATTTGACCTCATTCCGCGGCAGAAGTCGCCCTGACAGCGTAAAAGTCATAATGGCTAGCTGTGACCACATGACGGAAATCGGCGTTCTTCAGAAGAAAAGTAAAAAACTGAAGGAAATCCTTAAATCTAGTTGACTCCAACAAAACACGACCTCATCGCGAGGGTGTTATAGGCCATAGGTGAGACATGATCTGTACACATTGAGATCACTCATTGAACTGAAGCAATTTTTTCTACAACAAAGAAGAGCTTGGTCCATATTTCAGCTTCCTGACAGTATTGTTTTGATTGCCATTTCTTCCTTATCTCCCACTTTGAATAATGAGAAGATGAACCATTTTCCATAGATGAGATAGCAGTTTTATAATTTTGTCAACAGAACGTTCATTGCAAAGTAAATTTACATGTCTAATAGGTGGAATTATGAAACCATCTCAGTTGCTTATTTACCCTGTAAAGTGAACCATTTTAGCACCTATAAACATCGCCTTCTTATTCAATTTACTCTTCATTTTTAAAACATAGTCAAAAATTTTGCAGTATACTTTTAACAGATAATCTTGAAATTACATTCTCATTTTTAAATTGTTCAGTAAATAATACAACTGAATTAGTCTTTAGCAAATAATATAGTATGTACACATCAAGGAGAATTGCGGATAACCTCACTTTCTGTGGTACATCTATTCATATCAAAATATCAAGCCTTTCAGACCGTAACACGCTACTAATTCAAGTTACTGAAAATATATTAACTTTCAACTGTCACTTGTATGAGCAATTGAGTGTTTATCTTGCGAGTAATACGGTAGCATTTTAGATTCACAGTACTCGCTGTACATGGACTATTGTAATTCCATACAATGCCAAACCTTGCAAACCACAAGGTCTTTAAAATTAGTCGAATATACAACTGTCGTAATTCGATTAAAATAGAAAGACGCCTCTGGAATTGACCAGTGTTGATATGAACTTGTTTATTGAATAGAGAATCTTGGGTAGGCCTCACGGCTCAGCCGGTGATGCATCTGAATATTCCTCAATGAGAGAGTGGGCTGTACGTCTGTCTGCGAGTGAGTTTCTGTCTGAGAATCTCTACCTGTCTTCGTGAGAGTTCCCTGCGTCAGAGGTTCGTTATTATAAATCCCGCATTTTTGAGTCCGTCGTTTCACACAGTACCGACGCCATAAAAACGCAATAAGATGAAGTACAATACAAATGTATATAGACATTAGAAAACGTTATACAAATTATGATTTCACTTCTATAATTGTTTGAAGCCAACGCTATGAATAAATTAAAACGATTATAACAGCTCAATTTTACAAGTGGTTGCAATACAAGAGAACACGGGGGTAGTACAAAAAATACATCCACGAGAAAGGTACGTTACTAGGTGGACTCTTCAATGTGTAAAAAGCCATTTTGTTGATTTCGTGCCGGCATTTCGTAGCGTCAGTATAGTGCAAATCGAGTTGAATTGCGCGGAATGTATCACTCTCAAAGAGACTAATGCATCGAGAGCGTGAAATATTATTTGTTTAGGATTGTGACACTTCCTTACACCATGTCGCATCACAATACAGCTATGCAAATAAAAGATAAAAAAAGGATAAATTGTTGACCCTTGTTCATTATGACACCGATTTGAAAGTATTCTAGACCTTTGAAGTACTCGGTAGAGGGCAATCCACTGCTCACTATTTCAAGCAGATTGAACTTTAAAAGTGCATAACAACCATTACACATAAAGAAAATTGTATTTTTTTCTCGATAAAAGTATTTAAACAACACTGTGTGTACATTTCAATGGCGTTATCGATAGCTTTGTTCAGTCGACTGTGCATAACTATAGCTTGACTATAAACCGAAAAATTATCAATAACTTAATGGAGAAACCGTTGTTTGATGTAGTAAATTCAATCTACTGCGCAGTTCTATTGTATCGCGCTCGCCATGACAACCTGAATAGGTTATCGCCCATCAAACGTAAAAACGTTGATCAAACTGAGGATCTCTCAAGTGTATTGTTATGGAAGTGTTATTCAGTACTTGTCCACTGCTTTTCCATGGCCACCTCACGTAATAGTATTGTAATGGTCGTCGTTGCTAGGGACGACCTAAATAACTTCGAAGCTTCTAGATGTGGAATTTTCCATTATGCCTTTGGCAGGGTGATGTCATAGTCAGATGAATACCAGTCAGATGAGTGTTCTTGTTCACGTAATTAGCCTGGATAAAGCGTACTTTCAAACTTTAAAAAGTGGTTTAGCTTTGCTGCTGTTCGGGTGGGACGATAGGGGCAGCTCACATGTCCATCCACAAGAATGGGGGTGGGGTGTAAGGGGTGTTTTGATCTCAGCACAGGTTTATTGTTGCTATATGTCTAATTTATTTTTAATCCGTTGGAGTATGATACTGCCAATAAAAAATTATAAGAACTTTAAGTGTTCTAACAGAGCTGGTGTTCCGAAGACATCTTGTTAAAGTTGTTCTCTATCGCTTCATGCACAGTGTCGTGTATTTGTCTTGTGATAATCTTACGCTATTTTATCATGCGCGTGATTGCCAAATGTACCAAAGCATGCAAGTATAAGTGACTAACCTGTGGGAGATTCCAACAGATTATCACCGGATTAACTCTGACAAAGTCAACAAGGGTCGAACCCTGTTGGTGCGTTCGTTGTTGACAGTGCCAAAGTTAACCTGGCGATAATGTTACTCAAGGTATATGGGATGCAAATGGGGGGGGGGGCAGAAGCTCATTGGTGGGGGAAACATATCTATGAAAATTCCACAAATTTTGCTATGTATGTTATAATCCCGAATATTTTCTACACAACTGTACAATTTAAACATCATGGTATACGCGGATAGCCTCACCAACATAGTCAAACTAAAATTTTGAAGCGCCATTGGTTGTTGTTTTTTGTGTGTTTGTTTGTTGACGGGGCAATCGCATAGCGATACAAAGTGAAACAAGTCTACACAGTAAGTTTTTTCTATAAGGCAGGTTTTTACAATTGGATTCAGATTGGTAATCATAACTTAAGGTGAGACTTGAAACTCCAACAGACCAATAAAAAACTCATTTAATTATCCTTAAGTAGTTCCAATCGTGCCAATATCAGTTTTCAAATAAAAATCACTGAACCGTCCTCTCCACAAATGCCATGCGCTCAACACTTTATAATAAGAGTTGATGCCGTTGACAATGCATATTAGTTGCTCGCAGCAATTCGTCGGGGAAGGTTGAAAGTAGTCAGTGACAAGTCGCTCGTCGTCTGCACATGTCTTCAAACTGTATTTTTATCGCTTGATGTCGAATAGCTTCAAAGAAGATGGACCATCACGACAGATTTCTGTCCAGTGTCTTCGCAACAGTCATTATCATTGCCCTTTGCTTCAGAATTAGCGTTGGAAATGCAAAAGAAGGTTAGTATTTCCTTGTACCTAAACAGTATCTAGCGGCTCACTGTAAAGTGCCTGTTTCAATGATAATGTCTTCTCGACAGTTTCGACAGTCGAATGAGTGTCGTATATGCTTTGAATGTCTTGAAGACAGACAAGAAATATTAAGCGCACCCTCTGGCCAATCGTCCATGGAACGCCGTGACGAGTTTGAGATGCAGCGCTCCTTTGCTCGTAAAAGTTTTTGAAGTTTCCGCAGCTTATACTATGCTCATTTTGTTTGTGGTTTTACGTTTTCAAGCAAATTCATAATGATTTTCACGAACCGCATGGACAACAGAAATTGATTCAAAGGATATTTAGGACCGTTGCTGATCAGAATTTGCTTTCTCTGCCTACCCATTACTGACTTGAAGCCGTTATTACTAAGCAACGGTTAAAATCTTTTTATGTATAGACTTGCAGATTTAAGTTTCGTTCACGAGCTGTCAATTCCAGTTGTGGGAGTTCATTTTGGAATCTTCCGTGTGTTTGTGTGTGTACCTATGTGTGTCTTGTACAGGCCATTGCCGAAATTTACAACAATCAGCGCTTAATCTACAATTCTGACGTGACTAAAAAGTTACTACGTTGAGAGCATACATATACATATACATATACATATATACTTCATGTTCAAGCGCCTTAGGGTCGTCGGCGACAACTATTTTAAAATCTCGAGTTTCTTGCAATGAACGAAGTTAATCCTTACGGCAGCAAAGATTGGGCCATGAAATCTTTCCACCTCATAGAAGACTTTCATCATTCTTCTACGAGAAATGTTGATGTGTTATTGCCATGTCTAAAACCGACGGCCACAAATAATAACAATTTTCACCAAAAGCATCCGAAAATTATCGATAACTTTGGTCAATTGACAAGACTAATGGACGCTTGGACGATGCTGCAAAACTGTGCAAATTCACATTATTGTAGAGGTCCAGCTGTTCAACAGAGCTATTGGCCGCCCTTAACAAAAGCTTAATAGTTTCAACGACAAAGATCGGATTTAGTGTTCCGAACGTTGACAAATGTACTAAGACCTGGATAGAAAATTAGAAACTAGATTTATTAATTACGTTAAACATAAGAACCAAAGGTTCTTTCCTATGTACAATATTGACAATATCCCCTATCAAGTATTCGGGATGGTAGTCAGTCTAACGCTGGATATGGTCGGTTGCATTATGTAACCAAGCAACAATGGTGACGTCAACACACTTAACATATGTCACCACTGGTCTATTCGTGAATTTATCAAGGGTTTGAAACTTATATACCCTCGCCAAACTTTTCATAATCGCTGTATATATGAATGTATCGAGTTTATATTATTACAGTTGAACATATATTATTGTGCATGCTTTTGTGAGTATATTTCCTCGCCTTTAAAAATGAAGGCAATACGATTTTCGTTGTAAATAGTTCATACATCTAGATGTAGTAAAATGCCCTTGTTCAAGGTTACCTTAGTGAAATTGCAATGTCTTAAATAGCCAACTGTTTAAACGAAAACAAAAACGTTTAAATTGCTGTGAGTAATACTTTTGTAACTAACAACTGGAGCTGAGTTTTATGATTTCCTTGACAAATTTCAAAGATTTATTTCAAAAGTTGACAAACTTAGCTTGCACATGTGTAATAACAATCATTAAATACCAACAACATTGCTGTTAAATACAGTTTGAGCGCGAGAGGTGAGACTAGGCGATAAGGAGATGACATATTTCAAGTAATTAACTTCTGCCAAATGCAGTAATTGAATTGAGTATTAGTTAATAAAAATGAATAATTACATTCCACGTTGTAAGAAGGTTTCTCAGTTATGAAGATAAAACTTAAGTAATTCTGCTGATGTTAATGTAATGGTGTTGACATTTCCAAATGAAGAGTCAGGCAACTGTAGCGTGAAAAGACATATGTGAATAGCAAACATGAACATTGTTCATTTTGCACGTAGTACTCGCTTACTTTATTTTATAAAGTCCTTTGCGCAGCGATATTGCCTCGCCTTTGCCATGACAACCTTTACCATGGCAGCCCTGGTGTGATTTGCTTAAATATTATGCAAGATCTATTAAATAGCTTTCATTTATCTGAAACTTACATTTCCACCAAGTGTGACCTCGCAGCATCACTGATGCACGTCCATGTGTCCTGCAGTGCTACCGACACTCTCACATATTGGCCACGCAAATACAGGCGATGTGACCAGGCTTTCGCTTTGCATGACGTGTTTGAAATCGTCCAGATGCCAAATGGCATACACACATGTTAACACCTTGAAAGCGTAGCTGTGATATCGCAGCGGTATTGTGGCGTGACCCTTGACCCGAGCGCGTTCGATACATGCCACAAGCACCGCATCTTCGCTTGCCAAGGCCTGCTGTTCGGGCAGCTGGATGCTTCCCGAAATCAGGCCTTGGCCGATCGAGCCCACAGACCATGGTTTTTAAAGCGCCACCACACGACTATACGAGACCTTTAACTAGCCAATCAGCGATCGCTGTCGTTGTATACATTTCATTTCTAATTCTTCACGTACGCATTCAAAGCGGGAGTGTAAATTTGTAACACTGTCTTGCAGCTGAGCTTAAGTATTGACTTTGGCGAAAAAATGGTTGACAAATGTACCTCGATCCAACACGATCGTCAAGTCCTCCGCAAACTTTGTTTAGAATGCCAAGTACGTGACTGGGAAACGTTGATGTGAAGATTGTTTGTTGATCTATGTCGCAGTTGCACGGCACACTCGGATTTCTCTGTTTATGTAACGCGTGCTGTGATTGGTCCGCCTGATTTTCAAGTTCTATCAGATTTCCTCCGCACAGTATATCAGCTTGATCACGCACGGCGTAGTAAGTGGAAGACTCCTGTCTGGCTAACGAGCCGTGCGAGCGGACGATGCAAGTACCGTGCGATATCACAGCTACTTGAAAGGCACTATGACAGTACCGCTTGATATTAGCCAGCCTGTGATTGTGAACGACTTGTTCATGCATTTTCAGTGTATACTGTACAGGGTTTTGGGAGTAACACGTTCTTGACAGTGTCAAGGTATCCAAGTACGTTGCAGTAGTATATAGAAAGCGATACAATGACTTCACTTGTGGCCTGTTTCAAAGATCTCCAGTGGCCATCATACCTGATGACATCAGCTGATGTTCGGAATGAATTAAAGATTAAGGCTAGTAGCTTTAATATTGTTGTAATTATTATTTGCGAAGAATAGGGAGTATTTATAAAACATTATGCAAGTACTGCCAACGAATGCCCGGTTGGTGCATGAGAGAAACAAGACAACGCTACACAATTTGTTGACGCCTGACTGGCCACAGAATCGACAGCACGGGCGATCCAGATGTTAAAGGGCGCCCTCATGCAAATTTCATGACAAAGGTGATCTGACGCCTTTTGCATTACCTGGTATACTTTGCTTCCCCATCGTTTCGTACAGAGTTCAAGTCCAAAGCAAGACAATTATGGAAAAATATTGTTTTCTCTAAATCTTCTATCACTAGTTCTTGCTTGTCCAAAAGGTTAGGAATGATAAAACACAGATTTTATAGAAAATAAACGACGAAAAAAAAAAGTATTTTCAGTGCATCTTGATTCTATAGTTAGCCACAAACGGCAGCTATGCAGTGGGTAAGTACACACGTCAACTGCAAGGTTATTTAATTTAATACTTTTGGTTGTGTATTCCTTAAACATCCTTTACGATCGGTTCAAAAACCCCACAAGTACTTTTTATGTTGTTGAAAACTTTTGGGGAACTACAGGTAAGATTCCCAGGGTGGATGGCTTAGCGTAATGCGACAATGTGGCATCACCTGTCAGCAAAACCGACAGGAAGTGAAACGCATGTGTTTTCCTGCTTCTGATCTTCATTGTCACGCGTGTTTCCGAGACTTACTGTGCTCATAGGTGATTGACAAGTGTCAATGGGCTAGTCTCAGAGATGTGATTTAGCCAGTTTTCGTTCATACATACCAGAAACGTCGTGCAAGCCGGTAGAGAGAAACAGTGTTTTCTATGGTCGTTTGTCAAAACCAGTTTAAACCGCTTCCACTGGCTTATAAAGTACTTGTGAAGTGCATAAACGGGACATATAGGTAGTTATGCTAACTCATGTATTTCATAAGTCCCAGGACTGATATAAATCTGTTGGGAAAACTATCCAAGGCAGTGCACTTTCTCTCATTCACGCCATTATTTGATATTTTTACAATGAACATCTTTTGTAGCTCAGCTATACATGCAAAGTTTTGGAAAATAAATGCACCAACGAAACGAACGTCTAACAGTTAGCATATTCATTAGTCAAATACTTTAACACAGTTTTTTCACATTGAATTGAATCAAAGGTCTGCCCATTTTGATTTCAGGCTGATTTCAAATTAATGACAAAATTCATTGTTAGGAGTAACTACTTGACCGTAAACATGACAGAGAAAGACGAAGTAGTCATAATACGTCGTTACTCTCTATGGGAAATAGTCAAACAAGTAACTGCAAAGACCAAAATTTTTCAATCTTGCTCATTTTTTGATCACCAATCCTTAGTAGTCAATAAAAATTAAAAAAAAATATGACCTTAAAATCTGAATTATAAAGAAATCGAAGCCATGACCTTTATTAAGCATATCTGAACAGCAAACACAAATTTAAGAACTTACTCTAAACCAACCGACCCTAACATGTTACAGCATTTACAAAATTTCATAAATTGTTTTCCTCTTTTCCTTTTTTTGGCTTCAACACCATCCTTGCTTTGTGTTATATATTTGTTTGTCACACAGTCAATGAAAACCTACAGAAAATGAAATTGTAAAATGCATAAAAGTCTTCATTGCCATTTTCACAGGGCTGTCCAGAAAAGTAGTGCACTTCGCCGAAAGAACCACCTCATCATACGTGAAAGTGAATGAAACACTCCCTGAAATGGAACAGATGTCTATGTGTCTTTGGGTGAGAATACCGGCACCCAGAGTTAATCAAATCTACACTTTTGTATCATATGCAACTGATGCTCCACTGGAAGACAACATGATCAGCATGGAATACAAGTACGAAGGCACTGATTCGTACTTCGCACTTTTAACAATATATAATAATAAGAAATATAGATTTAAATTATTACCGGACTCCAAGTCATGGACATTCTGGTGTTTCGCTTGGGATTCGCATTCATCGGCAGAGTATTCACTCTACAGTGACGGTAGTCCAATTCACGATAAAGATGATGAATCTCCGAATATTTCTCTGGAGAAAATCAAAGGCGGTGGTGTTCTGATACTTGGACAAGATCAAGACTGGCTTGAAGGTGGATTCGCCTTAAACCAAGCCTTTCAGGGAGACATGACTGAGTTTAATCTGTGGAATCGATCAATCAGTCAGCAAGAAATACAGCTATTGATGATGAGTACGTGTAGCATTGGTGATCATGACGTCATTGTATCCTGGCAATCGTCGACGTTTGAATTATTCGACGTGACAGAACTAGAACAAAGGTATTTCGATAAGAAGTGTAAGTATGGGATATTTACATTTTTGTTGTGACAGAAGTCTGAATTCTCATGCATTTAAGATTTAGGCAAGCTTATGAAACGATGACACCAGGGATGGATGTTTATATGTATTACTATATATCTCTTTAAACAAATAAACTCGTAAAATAAAAATAATAATAATGGCAAAAGTACATAACAATAACAAATACAATATTATTTGGTTGAGCTTATTGCTGAGATTTTTCTTATATTGTATACATTCTCATGATTTAAATACCACAATGTAATTTAATAACACGATCCCATATGGATGCGGGGGCTCAGTGGCGATCCGCGATATTATTACATGATAAACCTCACATTAATGTAATGGCCTACAAATGCATATAAATCACCTTTTATTTTATTGAGGAAACTATTGTTTTAGCGATGAGCTTCTGTGAGAACAGTTAATTTTAAACAACTGTTAATAAGAAGAATTATGACTCTTATTCAAATGTTCATTGTAAGAAGGATATTTTGAAGTTACCTTGCGGACAGTTGATTACATGATTTTAAACGTTACTGTGGAATAAACTTTTGATCACAACACACTAGTTTTGTCAATGAAATACAAAAGAAAGACATCACTGGTCCAGTTTACATGATTCCTTGTATGGGTCAGACTAATAAGGGCCACTGCACGCAATTGCATATCGGTGAAATGAAGGGATTTCTAAAAATTAGATTTCTTGAACACTGACATCCTAGTCCTATGACATTCGAGGTTTCCCAAAATGTACACATTAATCACCAGACCACTCTGTAGATTTAGAAAATGTACAAATTCTTGATAGGGATCCCTAATACTTCGAAAGGGGTGTCAAGGAAGATATATATATATATATATATATATATATATATATATATATATATATATATATATATATATATATATATATTAATTTCGGAATTTCTATTGCGTTTCGGAAAATACATTTCTCCGACTGTTTAAGTTTATATACATTTTCTCCTCATTGTGGACATGTAAAAGATAATCTAAACTTTCAAATGACACTTTCAGTTTTAAGATTAGATCGCTGTTTGGCAAATAAATTTGCCAACTTTTACATATTTTCAAATGTATGTCACAATATTTTGACATATCCCGATAAATTGGACAATAAAATTAGAGTCAGCAATATGGTATGGATATTTATTATAGTGACATTTGCACTCGCAGATCTCCGCTGCAACTGAGACAAAATACAAAATGCAAAACTGTAAAAATACAATACGTGCAACCAGCCCACACGGGCTTACAGGTCACTTCAAAGCAGTAAAGTACAATAAATTAGCACTGGTGATACAAAAAAGTTTTCCTGTCAGTATAAGCTGCTTCAACAAAGCGTGCTAACGGTCTACAACAATTTGTAAATAAAAATTTTAACTTTTCAGGGTCTGATAAGTCACTGAAGTTTGCTAATTTATTGGCCTACCTTTTTTTCGTCTTTACCAATATATTGAACAATAATTTGGAAAAAAAACCTTTAATTTGGAAAACAAATTCAACAATGTATTAGACAAAATATTTTAAGATGGCAAATTATTAGCGAAATATAATTTTCCTATACGGATGTATCAGCCAATTTGGTGTTCCCATTCAATATCTGTACCATTTTAAAACACATTTCCTGTGCCAATGTTTGCTACGGTACCGTATTTCAACAGTGGGTTTTCTGGATTGCGTACACAACTCGCGGAAATCCTATTTCATAAATTCCTTGTTATTCTGCCATTTGTTTTTTATCAAAATATTATCTGCTTTGCAGTGTTGCACATCATGCAGCAGAAAAAAAGTTTCTGCAAGAAATTCAAGGCCCATAGCGTGAACTTCCGTTCCACTTTCATAATTAACACTACAATGTAAAACTGTGCAAGCATGTGTTTTGAGTACATTTTTACATACTCTTTTTAACAAAGAGCTAAGAATCCTTTCACTTCTTCTTCTGTCTGATGATTGCAGAATGCATGAAACTTAAGTAACAGATATCATTACTTTGTACTTGAAGTAATTTTGTGTTATATATATATATATATATATATATATATATATATATATATATATATATATATATATATATATATATATATATAATATTTGAATATGTAATATTTGAATTACAGACAGAGGTTGAGATTAAGTTATCTTGGCAGTTGAGGTGTTTGAATTCAATGATGGAAGCGATTGCAAAAATATGATTAAAAATTAAATTTCTTTTTAGACTTTAAGAACATTGCAGTGAATAAGACAACTGCCGTGCATTCAAAAATACAGGGCTTCGACACTGGGGACCTGGTTGACGAAAATCGTGGAACATGCTTACCCAAACAAAGTCAAGAGCCATTGGTGATAGAGGTTGATCTTGGAACTATTTATAAAATTTGCCTAATCGTTGTCATGTTGCCAAGTAACGCAGATGTAAGCGGATCAGGTAATGTAAGAAATTAAAATGTGAGTTTAGTGAATCACATTCATGCATTGGTGAAATGAGAACCTATAAACGAAAATCGAAAAAGAAAATCCTTCCATATATCTGATTTGTTGCAAAATGATGACAGATAACAGCAAAAGAAAACATCATAGGGTGCTTCTGATAATGAAGCTGGCGACTTGCAGAGGGCTCAGAGCACAAAAGATCCACGCCCATTAGTGCATTTAGCACGTGCAGTACTCATCGGACTTTTTGCACATATGAACGTATTATACGGCCATGTTAAACAACATTCATTTTTGTTTAAGAGCGGTGAATGATATATTTTGTCTTTTGACATCTATGATACTGCAATTCCTTTCAAAAGTGAGGCTAAATTAACAGTGCACAGAAAAACCTGACTTTGTACTTACCGCTTATTGGTGATGTGGTATGACGTTACCTGATTGTCCGCTCTTGAAACACTTACTGACCCACACAGTCACTTGCTCAATGATAATTTCAAGTATCGGTGGAAAGATGCATAGCTGAGATTCACAAAAACATAACCATTGATGGATTTGCTCTCCATGTATTACAAAAAATCATAATTTCGCCGTTTCACAGGGAAACATTGGCAACACGCCACAGAGTCCAGTTGGACTTGTGCAACACATTTTGTTACTACGGTAGCACCGGACGACTTTGAAGGATATCAACACATTGAAATGTACTTCAAGCAAACAACGTAACTTTACTTGAATTAAGGCATTGTTTCTGCATTAACAGTTCACTTTGTTATGATCTTTAAAAACCAAGAACATGTTTTAGTAAGTCTATAATGAAAGCAGCAGTGGCATTGCAACTGCTTCTCACCAGGGTAAAGAACTGATTGTTCCAGTTTCTGCTTTCAATGACACGTCATAAGCTAGGTTCAAAGGCCCAGGCAAATTGCAGTGTTTATGTTATATAGCGTTGTCACTGGCTTAACTATATTGCACTGCTCTACCACTTTATTTACAATTTACATTAATTACACCACTGCTTTGTCGATGAGATGCAGACCTGTCTCTCCAAATTCCAGGGATTTGGCCCTTTTTACCTTTGACGCACAAGTTCCGACTCTCTTAAACGAATAAAAACGCCCGATGTGTGAATTACGCCCTAAAATGCTCTCCCCTTTCGGAAGCACCAAATAATCGGCCAAATTACCAAGTTAACACAAATCGTGGTGCCGGCCGTTTATTTGTGTATTCGAGCACAACGCATATTGCTACAGAAAGTATGGCTGACTTAAAACGAACACGTAGTTACGATAACTTTATTTCAAAAAACAGGATAGACAGGTCGGGAAAATGATCGTTGGAAAAAATATAGAAGAAAAGAAGTATATTCTTGGATAATTGCTTCATCGGATTCTATCAATTTCATAACAATCAGTTAAACACTTGGAATAATAATAATTCTTCATTATAAGTAGTTTATCATTAATCATACACCTACATTGCACCGAATAAAAGATTGTTGTTGATTTCACAAAGATAATTATTTCCTATTGATAAGGAGTTCGCAGAGTCTTTGATGCTTCAAACTCCAATAAATAATAACTGTTTCATCATCAAAGAGGATGTAAGTATTGATTTCATGGCCTTAAGTCTTGATCTTCTTATTTCTTAGTTTCAGCTGATGATGCTCAAACATTGTCTCCGACTAACATTAGACCATCAAACCGCCTATTTCAGCATAAATGTACTAGATTAGAATGTTTATCAGTTTTTTATCTTGTGCAGTTTGCTTTGTACCCGTCAGATTCTCTTGGCATTTGTGACACTTACGATTACAGGAAAAACGGAACTTTCCTTTTTATGTGAAGTTAGCTTACTACGAGGTAGCCAGTGTGGTTTCGATACAAGGCATAAACATTTTATTTTTTCAATATTTTGCTTTATTGTTGTGCTCACTTGCCTGTTGTAACAGAGTCCTAAGAATATTCGTCGCTTGAATATATTGGTCACCTATAAAAATGGAAAGAAATAAACAGATCAATATATTAAAAAAACCAACCATAAGTAGCTTTTGCATCCAAAGGATCCTTTATGATGTCAACCGTTCATACAGCAGAGAGTGAACATTGGATATCCATACCTAATAACATATTGTACTGATCAACAAATACTTCGTTTGGTAAAACGTTATTAAAGTACTTTTTGAGGTGCTGATTCCTTAAGATTTAAAAAAATGTTTTGGGAGGTATCCTTCTGATATCAAGTAGATAAAAACAGTATGTAGACACACGATTGGATATCGTTTGCCTGTTATGTATAAATGATTCCTAACGTGACCACATAATAAATCAGCGAACAACGATAATATTTTGTCGTAATATTTTGTCTTTAAAATATGTTCTGCTTTACTATGTTACTAATTTTAAATCATTTAACGTTACTGTTGACCTTACATTCTTACTACGCGCTTCTCTGCAGGAAGATAAGTCACCTAAAGCTGTGTTTGTTGTTACTGTAGATATCGACGTCAATATTTCAATAGACAGTAATGTTTGGAGTAACGAATCAAGCCATTCATGCAGAAGAAATGACAGCGATGTTTGTGCTGACCTGGTGTATTTGTGTGACAACCACACTGGACAGTATGTGTCTGTATGGATGTCAAATTTTACCCAAGTCTGCGATGTTGTTGTGCGTGGTGGTAAGTTCGCTTCAATTTTTCATTTTGAGGAGGATTTTGCATATTTGCAACAATTCAAAGGTCCGAGGGACTAATGAGACCTTAAGGGTTCAGCTAAAAGAGTGATGCTTAGGTCTTAGGTTTACATTTATTCCCGTTCATTATTCAAACAAGAACACATAACACGAATTAAAAAGGTCTGAGACTTTCTAAGCATATAATGATCAATGTAGTTTTGAAAAGCGGAGAAACTAAAATTTAGTATGCTAGCAGAAATTAACCCGGAGGATGAAGGGGTACATATTTGTGGTACAAAAGCTCAATTCTAGTATCAATGATACAAAATAATTTAGGTCTAAAACTTGACACATCTTTATGAAATTCAATATCTCATTTGAAGGTACAGTATATATAGAAGAAGACGACAATTTTATTTTGGTTTTGTTTTGTTTGCATTATCTGTCCACATTTTTGAATACGAGGGGTTGAAAGACTGAACTTCTTAAAAGGTGATTAAAATCATGATGAGAAATGACTCCTATCAAAATGAGCGAAAATTTTAGAACAAAATCGTCGAAAATTCACACAATTTTACCAATCAGATCGGAGTCAAAATTCATTGAAATGTCGAAGAGGCCAGGGAAAAAGTAATTCGGGACACTGGGTAATTTTCCATACTTTTGCATAAATCCACAGGTATTTCTCTTCCTACTTAAGGCTGCTTGCCCTAACCTGGCTTATCAAATGAATGAAAATTGAATGATTCAATCATGCAAATTGATGTTTTGAGTGAAGTGCGATGTATTATATGTAACGCCACTTTTAAAATATACATGAATTTAATAAACGAGAGAGAGAGAGAGAGAGAGAGAGAGAGAGAGAGAGAGAGAGAGAGAGTTTGTGTTAACTTCATGTCAAGCAAGATCTATGAGTGAAAATGAGCAACTGTCGTGAAATGTCAGACATGATGAACTAGAACGATCATCAGTACTCGCAGGTCGTACTAATGCCCTTGTGATAATTGCTACAATTTAGTGTCGCGAGTAAGTCCTGTACACTTGAATGTAAATCGGACGTTATCGCGACTATATAAACCAGTAACATTAACCAAATCGAATTCGGATTAATTTTGCTGCCTGTAGAGTATCATGATAAAACATGAACTATTGCAAAATGTAACATTTCTTTTCTAAGCGACCAAAGACGGTGACATGTTATTATGTTGACAACTTCGATAACAAATTGTCAAGACAAAATGTCAGTATTGAATTTACGCAATTTACAAAGGTAATGCCAAAGGTAATTAAAGCTTAAGAACAGTTGCTAAATAATGTTCATATTGAAGAGGACGGAATTTCTTAGGTCTTTAAGTTACGAAACATTTGTTGCATCTTCAGTTGTCTGCTGTCATGGAAATCAAAATGTAAAGAATGAAAACAGAGTTCGTAAGATAGAAAATATTTGCAGCAAAATCATAGGAGAACAACAAATGGGTCCCTCCGACTTGTACCATACGTACGTTTTATGCAAAGAAAATTCCATCTTACAGTCCAAGTTTCAGCATCAATAACGTCATGAATTTAACTTTTTGTCGTCTTGTTGTCGTTTTAGAGTATCGATTTCTAAAACCAACACTGCATGAAAACCCAATAATACTTATTGTATTAGCATGGATTATTGCCTGTATTTTAGCTGAAGAGTGCATATACAGACGAATACAGTCAAGAATCCATTTCTTGTATTCAGCAAGCCTGTATTCATCTGGATTCATGTGAATTCACATGTATCATTCTATAATACAGGCAACTCATTTATGTGAATTTATCTGTATTATTGCGTTTTCATGCAGTGCAACAGAGCAAAATGCTGTGTATCAACAGTGCTATCGGACAATTGAACATGCTCAACTAGCTTTGAATTTGTTTTATTTCCGTCCTTTTCCCCTGTGTGCTTCTTATTTAGTTTTACTGTGTGCTGCCTGGATTTCAATATATGTATTTTAATTTATTTGTTATTTTTTGTAATTGATGTGTAAACGCTTGTTATTAACGTAATGTTGTCTGCCAAAATTGGGATCCGATAACATATATTGATTTCTTGATACACTTTGAAGTAAATTCACCAAGTTTGGTAAAGTTTATTTCTATTGACTTGTTTGTATTGAATTATACCAATGTGAAGCCTAGAAATTACTGATATCGAAGCAGAAGTGTTTATATTATGATAAAAGGGGCAAAGTAACATGATTAGTTATGATATGACTAGAACCATCATGGTGGATCGAATATTGAATACATATGAAGATTGATTATTTATTAATTCATCTAACGCTAATCGTATAAACAGTTCTTTTGTTAAGTGCATTTTTTGTTTTTTACAGTCCAAGACGGAGAGGAACTGCCGGGACTAAACGGAGTTGTAGTGAATTTCCCTGAAACCTCCGTCACATCATATGTAAAATTCAGTGAGCCAATTAAAATTCCTAATATGGAGGAGATGTCTATGTGTCTATGGGTCCGAATACCAGAACCCGAAGATGGACATATCTATACATTTGTATCATACGCAACTTACAGCGACGACAACATGATTGCTATGGAACACCCATATAAGACAGATAACACAAGTAGTGCGTACAGGTTGCTTGCGTCTTTAAGTGGAAAGAAATATTGGTTTACACTCAGAGAAAATAGATTCTCTTCTTGGACATTCTTGTGTTTTACTTGGAAATTGCGTCAAAACTTTTTTCTCTATATTAATGGGAATCAATTAAGAAGTAGCGGAGAACATACAGATAGAAAGATACATCACACAGAAATAGAAGGCGGTGGTGTTCTGATACTGGGTCAAGATCAAGACTTGGTTGGCGACGGATTCGACCTAAAGCAAGCCTTTCGGGGATATATGACTGAGTTTAATCTGTGGAATCGATTCTTCAGGCAGCAAGAAATACAGCTTTTGATGATGAGTACATGTGACTTCCGGAATAAAGACATCATTGTCTCTTGGCAATGGTCAACGTTTGAATTATTCGATGTGGCAAAACAAGAAAATAATGATTGGGGTGTGAAATGTAAGTACTGGATATTAACAATTTTGTAGTGGCAAATATCTGAATACTGATGTGCTCATATTTCATGCATGCTCATGAACGATGAGATTAGGGATATTTATATTGTATCACTTAATACATCTTAAAACCTCTAAACTTGTAAAAATTATAATATTGATAACTGTAGTGATGAAAGTACTCACTAAGAACACAATAACATCAACAACAAGAATAATAACAATAATAATGATGTTATCTTTATTTCGTTGTTGTTATTGTTGCTGATCTTGTCGTTCTTGTGTTCATTACTTTTAGAAAATAGGGTAAGTCACATATGTTACCATGAATGGAAGTGGGTTCAGTCACGATCCCAAATATCATTACTTGATAAATCATACTATATTCTGAAGGGCCTCCAATTGCGAATAATCACTTTCGATTTTATGGGGTAAACTACGGTTCCACCGACACGTTTGTGTGAGCATAAATACCATAGCATAAATACCATAGCATTGTCCACAGATTGTTATTTGAAGTAACTGTAAATATGAAACATTTTGACACTTTAATTCAAAGATATTTTGAAGTTTTCGCATAGAGGGTTGAGTAAATGATTCAAACTTCGTTTTTCAGATGAAGGATTAATTCGTTTCAGGAACCGACAGTATTAACTGTATTTGTAGTTAGTCGCGGGCAATCATTGCGTTAATACTAGCCTTGATTCTCTTAACTATTAATATTCATGAACCATCCATTAACACGTGATACATCCAGCTAGGTTTTAATGTTAGCTTTCAATTGTCTGGTCTGCAAATACATTTTTTCTCTACCTTTGTGAAGTTCCGTTTCGGTAGTGCGGTGGAACAATATAATTTCAGAGCTCTGATTATATATAGCCGTGTTTGTTAGTTATTTAATCTTTATAATTTGAATTATCTCATGGAATCGTTCTCCTAATTCCTATACATGTCAAAATTATTACAGAAAACATGTACTAAAACAAATTTTCGTTTCAGACTTTCAGAACATTGCTGTGAATAAGACAACTGGTGTATATCTGGAAGTAGAAATACCACACCAGACTATACCAGACTTCGTCACGCCGTACCTGGTGGACGAAGATCGCGGAACATGCTTAACCAACCAAAGTCAAGAGCCGTTTGTGATAGAAGTCGATCTTGGAACTATTTATACGATTCGACCAATCGTTGTCATGTTGCAGAATAACACAGACGTAAATGGATCAGGTATGTTATTCAATGTAACAAATTAAAAGAGTGAACTAAGTGAATCACATTATCGCTCGTTTCATATATTGGTAAAACAAGAACCTGTCAGAAAAAAATCCCCCCCCCCAAATCCTTCCATCTATCTGATTTTGTCAATAAATGATGACAGATGACAGCTAAAAAAGATCATAGGGTGCTTCTTATCATGACATTGGCGATTTCTTGAGAGCTTGACGCACTAAAGATCCATGCCCATTAATGCATATCTTATGTGTAGTACAAGCTATATCTCAGGACGGAAATGCCGCACTTCTAGGCTTGGCCTAGCAGGTAAAGGTTGCAGGTACATAATGCAGGAAGTACTCGTTGTCCGTTTGCATAGTTATGCAGGGAGTTTTAATGGTAACAGGAACATCTGACATGCTATAATGTTCCGGCAAGGATTTCATACACAGAAACGTTGATCTGCAAGTTATTTAAGCAATAAAGCACACCCAGCGACGGTAAACCAAGAGATTTTGACCAGTTCACGACATATATGCACGAGCGATACGAGTGCATATTCGGAGTGAACTGGTGAAAATCGAGTGGTTTACTGTTGCTGGGTGTGATTTATTGCTATTATATCATAACAGTAAATTGAAATTCTGGCGAAACACGACAAAAACAGATTTTTCTCAAACTGAGAGCTCGCGCGTTTGCCAGCCGTGGTATATCGTCAATATACCACGGTTCTTTTCGCGTCTTGACCAATCAGATCGCTGCATTTGCACCCTCAATATACTGGTGTGATATAATTCCCTATATATCAGTGGTCACGCGCACATGATGTCATCAATGCTACGTCGCAGTTTGCTTCTTACGGAAATATCTTCAGTCCATAAATTAAAATTCAATATGCCATATGCAACGCTGTTGAAAATATTCACTATATTAAAAAATTACGGAGGTAAATTATATATTTCGGCTGTCGACTTCTATGATATCGGAATGTCTTCCAAACGTTGGGCTAAATCAACCACACCAAGCAAACACACACACACACACACACACACACACACACACACACACACACATATTAATTACATGTAAACTTGAGTGATACACATAAATAGCTCCCAATGTTGTTCGTGTGGATATATATATATATATATATATATATATATATATATATATATAAGAATCAGCTAAACAACTCAAATAATAATGACTACCTTACTAATAGGGTAACATGATACCAATTGATGTCGATTTAAATACGATTACTGTAACATATTGCTAAATATAATCTCCCATTATTTCGAACGAGTGTGACGTCATCGAAGACGAGGGTTCCCCCAACGTAGCGGCAGTATCCTCCTCGCCTACCGGCTCGGAGGGATACTGCTATGTTGGGGGAAACACGAGTCTTCGATTATGTCATATGATTGAAAAATACTGGAAGATTATATATTTATAACTTGCATAGACCTACTTTTTTTTCGAATAAATTATACTTTCCCGTGCGATGTAATTTGGACCTTTATTGTGTCAGCGTGGCGGTTGAAGTTATACAGCTCCAGCCGATTCCGTTCACATTCGGACGCACGTTCCTCTCTGTGCGTCAGAGTACTGAGTAGTCTCTCTCTGTCGGATTTTCCGCGCAAAGCTTGAATGGATATAGCCGTTCTATCTAAAAATCGTGTCAAATCCTGACGTCGGTCACAATATATCAATAAAACCACTATTGAACTGTATCATATCGTTCATGTTGGTCATTTATGCAACCATACTGCACCTAGGAAAATTAATTTGCTCGAAACTGGCGAGGGCTGGAGGAGTACGATGCCGTATGAAGATTTTACGTTCGCATATATTCTCAGCGCCCTGGACTCTGTTTGAATTGAGAGGAAAAGTGTATCACCGTTCGTCATAATTATGAATGAAACTAAAATCATCAACAATCACAGTAAACAAAGCGCAACAAGAAACTTTTAACATTTGCCATGTAACGTTCACTCGATCTCGCTTTTTCTTGTGTCTTAAAACATTTCATTGTGGCGGCGGCTCCAATCGAGCGGTCGACGAAGTGGCACAAGCTACTGAAAACCGCTGTTGCCGTTCGTAGCTAAAGTAAACATTCTCGCCTTAGTATAGCCTACCGCAGAAGTTCAACAGCAGTACAACACTTTGCCGATGCTAAGTTTTTAACCCGTCACCTGACAGGATGATGTGCTGACTTTGATAATGATATTCTTAATGTATATTGGATTCTTGTTCGGTGATAAATTTGTCGATTTTGAGCGATGACTCAGCTGTTTACGGCTCGTGACGAGCCAGAACAGTGGTAGTAGCAAACGTAGGGTGCAGACGACAGTGAACGCTGTCGTTTTCCCCAGTTGAAAACAACAGACAAACTTTCACAATCATCGCTATCAAAAGCATTGAAGTTTTCGCAAATCCGGATTCAAACCTGCGATGGAATAGCGCCTTTATCGGTAGGGTAAGGATATGCTGTCTAAAAAGGTGAACCTGTCAAAGAAGACTTAATCTATATCTGATTGGCATTTTTTGATAACATCTCAACCATTGCCCTAACCAGTCGTCTGCGATCAATAACACGTCCTTACCCAGATATGAAGGCTAAGAAAACTGCAATGCCTGTGTTATGTATGGGGGTCGCTGGCTAATCTTCAGTATACTAAACTACAACTATACTTATACTTACTATAAAACTACTTTACCGATGCGATGCACATTTGTATTGTCCGGGTTCCAGGGTTTAGGCCCTTATTTCCTTTAAAAACGCTAGATTTCCTACTCTTAAAATTCCCGACGACTCAAAATATCTTCCTCCACCGGGAGTATCAAATCAAATTGGCCGCATTGTCCTCAAAATTTCATCCTTAGCTTGCCATTTTAGCTCAAACTCTTGGCGTCAGTCGTTAGTTTGTGTATCCCAACACAAGGCACGTTTTTCAAAACAGGGTAAAAAGTTCGGAAACACGTTTCATTATTGAGATTTCCTTGCACATATCTTCTATCACTGTCATTGTACTCCTATGTGCCGTTGAGAAAATTACCTGAGAACAAAATACAATTCTTTATCGAATTCTATCAATTTCATAATATGACATCAAACCAATTCCTGCAATCGTAAGAATCAGCTAAACACCTCAAATAATAATGACTACCTTACTAATAATGTAAAATGATACCAATTGATGTCGATTTAAAAACGATTACTGTAAGATATTGATAAGATGTTCGCAGAGTCGTTTATGCTTCAAACTCATATAGAACTTTATTAAAGAGCTGGATGATGTACGCGCCTTATCTGTTGTTCATTTATGGGCATAGTCTGGCTATTCCTTCATTTTAGCTTCGGCGGGGATGATCCTCAAGCACCGTCTCGGAGTAGATGTATAGATTCAAACAAAGATGTGAAAATTGTAATTGATTGTGTTGGAATATTTCGTTTTAATGTCACTTACTGTACACTTTTTACGCAGTCCTGTAAATGTCTTGACTGTTGACCCCATAGTAGTGCTACACGGTTCTCTGTGGAAAGATTAGTTACCTAAAGCTGTGTTTGTTTTTGTCGTAGATATAAATGTCGGCATTTCAATAGACAGTCAAATTCACATTAACGCTTCAATCCATTCATGTAAGAGACGCAGTAGTGATGATTGTGCCGACGTGGAATATTTATGTGGCAACCATCCTGGGCGATATGTGACTGTTTGGTTGCTTAATCCAAATTTCACCAGAGTCTGCGATGTTTTGGTACGTGGCGGTAAGTTCACTTCATTAATTAAACCATAGACTCGAGAGAGAAAACTTTCTCGAGGGTAGATGGTTAAACAAGAACGAATAAAAAATCTAAAAATACTTTATAAGCCTCGTAATAACCTTTCCACGACCTTAAAGACATCAGTGATGAAATCCTTTGTGCACTCGATATTGGAACGAATTTTAAGCTGCATGGCTCTAAAGTTTACAAGTAAAGATGTAGGTTCATAATTAAAATAAATTTGCCTGAGCTGGAATTTCGTTGCAAACTAGTTATAAGAGCTTATATGTTTTGTGCGTTTCTAGTTCGAATTCAATCGAGATTTGTTTTGAATATTCTACCGTCATCTCTGCAAGATGGGCAGAATTGTTCCCGAGGCTGTCTTTCTGCTAGTTAAGCGATGTTTTCATTGATTTTATTAGTTTGTGTGTGATTTTTGATAGCGATTACGAATGTGACGGTGTATGGATGGGACGGATTAAGAAATGTTTAGCAACGTAGCTCAGTAAGTGAATGGCACTTTTTTAACGGTAGGGATTTAGTCGAGCGGTTTCGACCGTGATGTATTCGCTAGGTGATTAGGTACCGTACGTAGTGAGTTTGAATTTCATCAGGGATTTACTTATCGCAGAGTAAGCAAGCAAGCAAGCAAGCAAGCAAGTAAGTAAGTAAGTAAGTAAGTAAGTAAGTAAGTAAGTAAGTAAGTAAATAGTAAGTAAGTAAGAAATCGAGCTCGTTAGTGAGTGTTAGTGAGTGAACGAAACCTGAACACGATTAGAACTACTTTGGGATAATATAATCTTCATATTTTTCAAATTTCTCAAAAGTGGTAGGTGCCCAATAGCTGAATGTTCCAATATTACAAATTACTCATAAAACAAGTAGATAACTTAAAAAGAAAAGCAGATGAGCTTACATTACCAGATTAAACCGACATTACTTCACAATCCAATTACCCCAAATTTGTTCCAATAATGTGAAGAGTAAATTTGTAAGACAAATCTATTTTTACAGAGCCGTTGAATTACTGTAGGCGATATGAAGACATTGTAAACTATACATTACCTGGTTCAAACACTGGTCGAGTATGGTGGAATATACCATCTTTGTCAGACATATATCCAAACATCACGTGTAATCCTGAGTCCGGAAGTCTTTTTGAAATTGGAAACACGCTGACGAACTGCACATCATGGTATCTGGATCTTGCGTATAATTGTTCCTTCAAAGTAACAATACTTGGTAAGTGCTTTCAAAATAAAGCGTATTTATTTACCATATTAAAACATTTGCACTCTCTAAATATCGCATTTTGTTCTCATCTACTACTTGTTGGAATCACATTAAAACCTCTACTGAATGCTAAGTTGGTACATTGACTGTTTCGTCTTTATGAAACTGTGAAATGAATGTTGCGCATGTACGTTTTAAGGTAGCTAGATACCTAATAGACACTTTCAGATTTTTATTTTTTTCTCAGTTATAGAAGTCCCAAAACCATATTTTCTAACGGTCCAGATATTGGAAAAACCGACCATGCACAGTATATAGTCATTATTTGCATAATAGTCACGTGACAAGCGTTTTGCTGAATCTTCCAAAATCGTTTTTTCTCCCTTTAGCGATCACGCTGCACGATTTCCGACTGAAATTTGGGCACTGACAAGCTTTGGTAATACCCTTTAAATTCGTGTCTGGGATTTCCTTTATTTCCTTTTGGTTTTTGTTATGCACTATTTAAGATGTTAGACTAAGGTGCTTTTCAAGGAATTGTAATTGTCGCGCCATACAATCTGAATGGAAATTCGGAGAAAAAATCGCAGACACAGATTTGAAGGGTATTGCTAAGGCTTGTCAATGGATAAATTCCAACCTTAAATCGTGCACCGTGTCCGCTAAGGAGAGGAAAAACAATTTTTTAGAAAACGCTTGTCACGTGACTATTATGCAAATAATGACTGTGTACTGCGCACGGTAGGATTTCCAAATATCAGAGCTTTCAGAAAATATATACTTTATTGGGGTTTGGGACTTCTATAACTTAGAAAAACATAAAAATCTGAAAATTTCTATAAGGTATCTAGCTGCCTAAAGGCCACAGAGAGAATGGCAGAAATGTTCAATTTACAATATTGAAAAAGTTTACGAAATGCTCATAAAAAAGGTTAGTTCAAGGTATCTCTTGAGCAAGTGCGTGCGACATTTTATATTCGCTAGTATTATGGGCCAAGAGAGAATACAAAATCATCGTATGTAAATTCACCATTATTGATTCTGTTGAAGTGTTTATCTAGTATTTTCACTTTTGATCATTGTAAAGCGGATTTTTCAGCCAGGCCAACACACCTCTGTATCCAAAATGTACTTTGGTAAACTTGGGAAGTGCGAATATGAAATTCCTTCTGTTGAAGTTACAGTGTTAACTTATTCTCTGCATTCAGTAAATAATTTTGTCGTACTTTTGACCAAACGATAAATTAACAATTTTACATGGAAATTGTACTTTGTAGACTCGGAAAGCCCGAATATGATGTCACCATGCTGCAGCATAGAGGTAAAGCTACCAAATTGTACGACATCCTGTGTAAATGTCTTCTGGGAGGAACCCACAGCCACGGACAACTCTGGAACAATTACTCGCAACAGAACTGCTGCACCGGGAGAATGCTTTCAACAAGGCACTACGGAAGTGGCGTATGACTTTATGGACCCTTCGGCCAATAACGTGTCATGTTCCTTCAATATAACAGTAAGGGGTATGTGACAACTAAACTGTAATGATTTTCAGATTGAGTATATAAATGAAACTAATGAAAGTATACATGTCTTAACACTACAAGAAAATGAAAGAACAAAGCGACCGCTGTACATGTGCTAGAGAGTAAATGCGAAACCACAGGGTATCACATAACTTTCAAATCTTTAAGCTCCGATATATTGACGGCAATATGTTAACTATACAACGCCTAACTAACCCATTTCAACATGTTACTTTACCCTGTCCCTGGTTTCTCCTGTAGGGGCATGTCGTGTGCAACTCAAAGGTTTCCATTCCGTCTGGACAGGTAGTATTGTTCATAATGATATTCTTTCTGTCTCCTGTCGTCCTGGATTGAAAACAGACAGAAGTCCTTTTCTCCGTTGTATCGATGGAGAGTTGAATGGTACACTACCAGTCTGTGTTGGTGAGTGATGAAATTCATACAATGATGCGTATTGTCAATGGGCAGTGGGCTAGGGGGGCTACGTGCACCTCCCCTATACACGTATACAATGCAAGAGCCGAGGTAAATGAATATTCCACATTGATTAAGGGTCATTAGCATAGAAATTTAATACCGAAACAATGCTCATTAATGTAATCTGCATATTTGAATATCATTATACCTCGCATCTTGCACTAATAGTATACAGGATAACAAACCTGTATTTTTCAGAAGCCTTGGGATCCCTAGAAGACGAAATTATATATTAACAGAAACAATAAAGGGATGCAGTAGCTGTTACCGTCATATTTTGAAGGGTACCGCAAAAGCACGATTATTCAACCAAGGTGCATTTTTGTCAAACCTGTCATCGTGTAAATCATCTGCTAAGCTTAATTTTTAACATAACATGACTTATTTGGTAAGTTTAGAAAAGGTAATTTATTATTCTTTAAGATGGTATATTGTGATATGCAATATATTGTGTAGTTTCCATTGAATATAACCAAAACTTACTCCGAACCCCAAAGTTCTACACAGCACATTACAATTAATCTTTACATTTTTAGCGAGACATAATAACAAGGCAATGCCTTGTATGAAATCAGTTTTCTTGGGTACGGCGTTATGTCATAATATGAAATAGACTTTTAACAGAAAAAGACATAGGGATTCTGTAGCTGTAACAGTCGTGTTCTGAAGGGTACCGCTAAGTCATAGTATTGCCGAGTCGCATGCGTTTTTGTCAAATCTGCCTTGTTATTATGTCTAGCTAAAAATTGGTAGATTTTGGGATTAACTGTAATTTGGTATGCAGAACTTTGGGGTTTGGAGTAAGTTTTGGTCATATTCCATGAACATTATACAAGATATTGCATATTACAATATGTCATCTTAAAGATTAAAAATTGCCTTAAAATGATACCAAACAAGCCAAGTTATAATAAAAAATAAGCTCAGCAGATGACTTACAAGAAGACAGATTTGAAAAAAATGTATGTGGCTCGCAAAATCGTGATTATGCGGCACCCTTCAAAACATGACCCTAACAGCTATTGCGCCCGTTTATTTTGTCTGTTAAAATTCCATTTCGTATTCTAATGATCCCAAGGCTTCTAAAAATACAGGTTTGTTATCCTGTGGGGGGGATGGTGCACGTAGACCCCCTCTAGCCCACTGACTATAATCAATACCACTTGAAAATTCACTGAATGTATTTCTGAACGATTAATCTGCTTTGCTCATTAATTAGCTTACTTTTCTGACAATGTTACAGTCATCAAAGCTAGGCAATTTTAAGTTGATTAGAGTTCATTTACCAACCCTTAAAAGTCTTAATATTCAGCACGCGTTAAAACGCCTCATTCATCCAGATTGAAAGGCTGCAGACCACAGTGATCGAGTATTTTAGGTGCAGATATATGCGGAAGCCAAAATTTCTTTCTTATTGGACACCTCATTTATTTCTTTTAGATTTGGACGAGTGTTTAGAAAACAAACACAATTGTGATATAACTATGGGAACTGAATACTGCATAAATACTATCGGAAGCTTCTCTTGTCAGTGTGCACCACACTACAAAAGAGTTAATGGAAAATGCCGACCTGATGTTCCCAAGGACCGTTTAGTAGACGAGACAAAGTGCACCATAGGTAATGTTATCATTCAATCAAGTTTGCTTTTTAGATGGAACCAATATAGTGTAAACGTTAAAGGGTTTTGATCTGAGGAACAAGTTGTAGTTGGGTCTCTCTGTATGTCTGTCTGTCGGTCTGTCTGTCATTGTTTCTTTGTATCCGTCAGATTTTCCCTCTTTCCTCTCTTTGCAACCTGTCTGTCAGTCAGTCTGTCTGTCTGTCTATCTCCATGAGCATAAACGTATCAAAAGTGGTCATGTTCGACGTATAAACTTCGACAAGTCACCTGAAGCAAAATGTACTGAACATTTTCCTACCACGTAGCCTTTATTTCATGCAGATTTACATAACGTGAGGCAAATGAAGAAAAAACAAAAACAATATACAACCTTATTATGTATGTTTGACCAGCAATATTTTCGGAACACTTGTTTCCCTCTCTAATGTCTATTTTGATTGCTATCTGAATAGATCTTCAATAACACGTCTGCGTAATTTTTGTTCAGGAAAGAGTGACTCGTTTTGTCCGAAACAAGTTGACGGATTTGGTATTCTGTGGCCGAACACAAAGGCTTCCTGTAATACTGACTGGCAACTATGTCCAAATGGAACCACAGGTGAACCACACGCTGCATTGCTTTTTAGAATATTTTATTTCGTTTTGACACATGCTAATTGCATCCTAAAACTGCCAAGCTGCTTCGTAAGAGTTTGTCAACGGTAAGCATTATTGAATTCGCAAAATCAATTTGGAAGTTAATGTAGTAATTCTGGTACTAAATCAATGGAATCTCTATTTTACCAAAATAGAAAGGCTTTCAGTCCAGTTTACTAAATTAATGTAGTAATTCTGGTACTAAATCAATGGAATCTCTATTTTACCAAAATAGAAAGGCTTTCAGTCCAGTTTACTAAATCTAAGCTTGTCATAATGACATCAAAAGTTTGAACGGATGTTCCTTACTCAGCCTTTTCGTCGAAATAGACTGCATCAGAGTTTCATCTTGACAGGGGGATAGGGGATTCTTCCTCTGTTGACATGTTGGAACCCCTAGTAATTTGTCAGAGGGG
>LD349947.1:32504-48302 GCA_001465055.1 Ptychodera flava | reverse complement strand
GAAATTATCCGCGCAGTTTTATTTTCGCGCAATTTCGCGCTCGGTAACAAGCGCGAAATTAAAACTGCGCGGATGAATTGCCACATGCGACAATACTGAGCACTTCCATATTGTGTACGTACTGTTTGTAAAACACGCAACCACACACACATTACGAGATGGGACGCAACATTGTATTTTATAACATGTTCTTACTGAGCAATCATGCCTCTTCCTTTCATGCATTAGTTTTACATCATCGTAAGGTACTGGTGAATTATGTTACCCCTTTCTTTTAGAACTTCAATTACCAGAGTACTAGAACTAGTATTACTGTCTTTCATTCTTTATCTTTTTATCGACATTGACTACATCATCAAGACTACACACTGACGCACAGACGTTCTCACAACGTAACGAAATAAAACTGCCACAACTACTGTCTCTGTAAATGTACTTGTATTTATTGTAAATGTAAATTGAGAGCGCAGTTGTACATTCTTATTGCTGAAATTACAGAATACTTCTATGAAAAAATGAATCATTTGAATAAAAAAGAAATTGGTTGAAAATACTGCAGGTAAATTTGAATTCGTCCGGTAGTATTGCACTTCGTCAATTTGTTTTCTAAAAGTCCATCGTCCTACTCGCGATCGCGCAAATCTCGCAAACGGTCAGTGATGCCAGCATCGCGAAAACCACCTAAACACAGCTCGGGACGGGTGCTCAGAGAGTCAACAGCATTAACTAACCACTTGGCATGCAGTGGCTTGAGTTCAGAAAGACGCAAATCCACCTTCATGTCAGAAACCGGGACATCATCGCTGAGCTGCTCGAGTACTTTGTCGGTGTACCAGGACTGGAAATTGCTTCTTAAAATGTCCTTGAACGGCTTGTTGACGGCGAGATCGAGTGGTTGCAGCTGATCTGTACAACAGGCTGGTACAAACACTGTAGCGATGTTGTTCTTGTGCAGTTTCTTGAGGAGGTCGTCTGATCGATGTGCTTTGAAGACGTCAAAGATCGCGAGAGCTTTCTGGTCGGCCGGTAACCCTAGTCGTTGGCGCGTTGATGTGACGAATGGGATGATGACCTTGTCGACGTAGCGATGCATAGTTTCGGTGTTAGACCAGTGGTTGGGTGAGTGGAACACATCCCAGTCTGCTGGAAACGTGTAGTGGGGATGGCATTGGTCTGTCTTCCCTTGGTAGACGAGCTGAGGTGGTAGAACTTGACTGGCCAGTGAAACAGCAAGGATGACGGTAATCTGTCTCTTATCGTCGAGGCCCGTAATCTGCACTTGCTCACTTCCGCGTAGATCCATTGTCCAGCTTCCGGATGGGACGATTGAAACACCTGTCTGATCCCAGTTGACAATGAGGTTGTCGGGAATGCGATGTTCGGTGACTGCTGTTCCGATTTTCTGCAGATACTCTTCTTTTACTGTTGCAAAGTCTTGTACAGGCTTCTTGGCTGCCTTCGTCCCCTTTCTTTTCGTGTAGTTCATTCTTTTCAGAATCGACTCGCCCCATGTTTTTGAAAGTTCGTAGTTGCCTCCAAATTCTGCTAGTTGTGTGCGGTCTTTTTTGATGACGATGGCCTTAACGCTCGCTAGCACGATCGGTATGTTGACAACACCACCAGACATACGAATTGCACGGACCACTTCTTGTACTTGTGAGTCCAGGTCTCGACCGAGAAGCAAAGGACGACCTCGTTGTTTCGTTGGAAGAGTTGCGGGAATCGATCGTTCGGCACGAACTTGTTTTTGGTAGGCGGCTTTCATCCCCCTGACGGTGCTTTCGTTCAGTGATTTGTTGAGTTGTTTGGAGAAGTGACGTGCTGCGACCATAACACCATTTTCTGTTGCGTATTTGCCAATTTTACACCGGATCTCAGACGAGTATTGCTGATAGGACCCACGCTTTCGTTTCGTAGAACCGTTGCTTGTTTTGATGAGACATGCGTCAATGTTTTCGTTGACCTCTTCAATGATTTCAGCACAAAGACTCGGGCACTGCGATGGTGAAATTAAACCAGGACGTGGAGCAGCCGTTGAGCCATCAGATTTCTTCAAGTAGCGAAACATTGCCATGATGATTTGTAGAACTGCTGTGTTTTAGCGAGTAATCAGTGACAAACTCTAGTACACAACTGGCGATTTCACCGTATTGCAGCTCAATTTATCCACATTTTTTGCATTAATTACCATCAAGAAGGTAACACATTGACACTTGTGCTTTTGGAAATGCACTTACACTTGATGGCGGCTTGTTCTTTGACTACGGGCCGACTTTTGTTTCATGTGATCTAGTGAGTTGTCTAAATTGCAAAACTTAACGCCTTCACATGTCAGAAATCGCCGCTCTTAAATTCATTGGCTCTAGATGAAATAGAGATGCGAGCGGTACTTCGTGTGTGATTACTAGTTGATTGACATTTTTTTTACCGCTTTCAGTTCTGACGAAGCACGCATGTAGCTTTCACTGCTTGATAGAATCGGTGATCGGATCATGATTGACAGAGTTACTGTCCAATTTACGTCTCGTCGATTAATGAAATCCATAATAGTGTCGTCTGAAATACGGCTAGTTTTCAATCGGGTTCGGACCCACAACATACGGCATCAGTCGCCTAGCGGAGAGGCCACAGAGAGTACCGCTTGTCTGAAATATCGTTTACATTGAACCAAGCAAAGATGCAATTCTTGTAAATTTTTAGATTCAATCCTCACTGACCCACACTACTAGTAGTTCAACTCCACAAAATGTTTATGATTGATTCAACAACACCTGTACTTGCGTGACTTTATACGATGACTCCGACGTTATCACAGTGTAAACTCGCTGACCTCTTGACATTGAGGGAAAAAGAACGCAACTCGACATGGTTGTATTTTGATTTTATTTACAGTACTAGTGAAATGATCTAATCATTGCTATGTGACATCAGTAATAGCAATTAGAAACTGCTCTATTGAGCTCATTCCAAAAAGATCGGAAAACAGACAGTGACAGTAACTTCAACATTTTTTTTTAGTCGACATGTAGCGATATTTGAACAAAAGGGCGGGTGATAAAACAGTATGTAAACAATTGAGGACAGCCAAGTGTTGATGATCGTCCATTAGCTTGTACTTTTGACGGCTACCGAAAAAGCCGCGCTGCCTGCCAATCAAGGCAAATTTCATTGTTCTCAAGTCAATGTTTATATTCACAAAAAATCGCTAACTACCTTGCGCGAAAATACAACTGCGCTTAATCATCTTGATCTCCCAACGCGCGAAAATAAGTCCGCGCGTTAATTTCCCGGTTCACAGTATATAACTATTTTATCATTACATCCAGCTGTTTGTTATATATTTATCACTCTTCATGGTCCAAAGCACACTAAGGAGCCAATGTCATCACAGCAAGTCTGTGTATGTCAGTCTGTCTGTATGTCAATCCATTCGCCAGTCTTTCTGTAGACCAAGTTTGTGGAGCTCATAACTGAATAATTTCCACATTAAATGTGGCCAGCTTCGGAATGTTTAGATGGTTATCTATAATCCAATGGAATCTTGTAGGCGTTGATAAAAGAATGAGAAAAAAACATGATTTTTCATAATCTGCAATTTATATTGATAAGAGAGTGATTACTGTATTATTTGGTACGTATGATAGGAGGAACAATGTATGCAATAGTTTGATTGAGAAGCATAAAATTCGTATATAAGTATTTTTGACGTTTTTACCGACGTTTTGTCAAAAGTCTTGTTTTCGAGAGTCAATATCAGATACCAGGTATCAAATTTGGATTTTAAGTTCTAAGGATCATTTTATTACCATTTATCAAAATATTGATGATATTTGTATAAGTAAATATGAGCGAATTGGAAGACAGAAGTTTGCATTGCAGCTGACACACTGTTTTACAAACAAATTAGCATATAGAGCTATCTATATGTTGTGTTTAAAAGAAGTTTTGGAGTACCATGTTTGGCATGTTTTTTGGTTTTTTTTAAATGCCAAATATGATATTCTTGAAGTCATCCCTGCTCTAATTGCAAAAGATTGAGAATTGCTACACATTTTACCTGTGTATTTGTGGTAGATACATGTACATGCTCAACTGTAAAATAGTATTTGTTCAAATGAAGTTAGGGTTACTAAAATGCTACTGAGCAACAAAAGTGAAAACTTGGTGAATAAACAGTGATCAGGTTATCTTGGCAAGGCAGCTAATATACCACATTGTACAAAAAGTGTTGCATGGAAATCGCTATGAGTGAATCTAAAAGAAGTTATGGTGTACAGATCTTGTATACAACCAGTCTTTCATTTTCAAGATGCAGGACAATATAAGTGTCATCTGTATAGTCAGTAAACTTTGGTGCTTAATCCAACAAGTTCAGGTTATTAGTTACAAACTCTTACAACTGTGGATGTTATATGACAATTTTGTGTGAAAAAATGTTCCAACTTTGATTTCAAAGGATTTTGTTTTTTTCTGTTGTTACAGTAAAAGGACTGAGAAAATTGTTCGGTTTGGAAAGGTGTTCGGGTTACAGAGGCCCTTTTACCGTAGAGTTCTATTGGAATGGGACAGGGAAAAGGGTTCAGTTTAGACAGGTTTCCAGATTAGACAGGGTTCGGTTTAGACAGGTTTCACTGTATATTGTATATTTATGGAATTGCTTGTCTGTGTAAGTAATAGCTTGTTCACAAATTCGTGGTTTGATGCTTTGAAAGTTGGTTAGAATAGCTGTAAAACAGATGTACATATTTGATGCTTCAGGCTTCTTGCTATATGTTTGTGTTTGGAAATTTCCCTATTTGTCTATGTCACTGCAATACTTGTTTAACTTGGTGGCAGTTTGGGACATACCATTATCATGTAGGTGTGGCAGCTTCATTAACAGTGGAAGGAGAGGAATGCCCATTATTACATCTTACCTTAGTCTTCGATTGTGCAACCATAGACCGTAGAGAGACCAAATATTGCCTACATTAATTTCATGCATTTTATATTATAAGGGACACGTTTAGTTTGGTATTGCTGATTATGTCACTGGTTATGACGTACTAGGTTGCATGGTATTGTGTATGTGTATGTGATCAACAGTTGCAAGTTGCCAACCATTCCATACTTCAATGGATGGTGTATCAAAATTTGTTCAAATGCACTTGACTATGAATATCACAAGCAAAGGTACATAGAAGCGTGTTAAATATCGTGTATACACTCATTCTGCCTTGCCACATGTAACCAAATGTGAGCAAAGTGTCATTGACGATATTTTTAATTTTTGGGGCCATTGCTGAAATTTTTGGTCAGAAAATTTTATTCTCAAAAAACTACTCATCAGATAGTTGACATGTTCTTAGGGATGATCCGATGTGATATATTCAAAGTATGATGAAATCTTCAATTGTGTATTTTTGCAGCTATTTTAGCCACTTTTTTTCTGGCCAATCAAAGATTTCCACTTTCTTCATCAACATGTGTCACAAATAGTTAGTCTCTACATAAACACAGTGGAGCTATATCGGCCGCTAGGTCGCTTGTTTAACTACTATCGGCTGAAATCCAATGTATGCCTACCCAAGTCACTCAATCGCTTACTCACAGATTGCCAAAAAACTGATATAAACCAGAGAGGTCGGCCAGTTGCGAGCTTGGCCAGTGCCCGCGCCGACCAACTCGGCCAGTGCTGGCAGTGGGAGAGGTCGGCCACTTGCATATGATCATTTCATATGATGATTGCGTACATTTTCTCTTCACAGTCAACAGATCCTTTTATACGCATGCCAATTTTAGTTTTTTGATGTCATTTTGTTGAACATTCAGAAAACAATGAGAAGACACGTCGGTCTCGGCGTTTCTGCAGATCGCGAGTAGGGGTGCGGGCGTACGATCGAGAGGTACAAATTAACAGTAACAATGACTTAGCCTAATCGTTGATCGTTGGATGAATAACGTTTTATATGTTATGGTTTGACGGTAGTAAATCGTAAGTTTACGGGTTTTTTTTAATGGAAAGCAAAATAAGATTGTACCACACTGTGCGGTCGATGTCATCTTGTAGTTAGCATTGTTCAAGCAAGGAGGTAACTTCATGATCGAAGGAAGTTTGCAAACATCATGCTCATGAATGACATTGACATCGCTTTCGCATAACTTTGGCGAGACCTAGAAAATAGATATACACTGTAGTCTCATCATATAACCATACTCCTACTGGCTGACTTCTCCAGCTGGCCGAGCTCACAACTCGCCGAGTTCTCCTACTGACCGGGGCCGAGCTCGCAACTGACCGACCTCTCTTCTATTCAAAAATTTGCGGTCTTCTCAAACCGTTTGTAATAGTTTACCAGTGATTCACGGTCGGTCAGGTGTCCAGGAACCGGCCATATCTTGCAAGAACGTATCTTAGCTTTTCATGCGCAGTCCAAATCAGGACCGATAAGTCGCCGTGTATTCCTGTCTGCAGGGCTGTAATGGAAGGCCGTATTACGCCGGGAACACACAGCATCGTACGCAGGGCTGGTCTCAAAGTCTGTCCGCATTATTTCCGTTTGCACAGATATTAATAAAAGGCATGTTTCAACATTAAAATTACAGAAGGGCGATTTTAAAATTTGCCATGCGCTTTTGTTTACAACCGGGTGAATAGCTCGGTTCCACAGTTTTGATTTTCGTGCGTCTTTTTCGTGCATATGCATGCTTGCGAGTCATACCTAGTGTTCTCTGTAAGGCGCCTTCTAATAGGTCGGCTGTTTTGGCCAGAACGCGAGATTTGAATGCGACCTTCTATGGGAGTTGGTCAGATGTAGTGAGAGGCGACAGCAAGAGAATACCGCGTACGCATAAGAAGATGTCGCCGTACCCTACATCTGATTTTAATCAGATTGTGCCATATGGCTACATTAGATGATGTCATTATTTTAGTCCATATATCTTTCTAAAGTTGGTTCAAAGGGTAAAGAATGGGTTTATTTATCAAGTAACTTCTTAAACACAGGAAATCAAGTTAAGTTCCAAACTTTGCCTGAGTGAACCTCTAGTCGTGTACAGATATTGAAACGCCTGGCATTGTGTGCGCATTTAGCATGTACGCATACATACTGGCATGGCACTTGAAGGTTTAACCCTTTGAACCCGGCTCAGAAATAAATGTCTGCATGATGTCATAGGGTAACAGGGAGTCACGGTGCAAAGGGTTAAAGAAAGAGTATTAATTACACCATGTTGCTCATTTGAACGAGTCTTCCCAAATAAGTATTTTGGACTTTCTACATTAAGACTGATGCATTAAAAAAATCCTTCATCAAAAATGGTAACCAATTTAAAACATCAAATAAATTACAACTGGGAGTGTGAAAATCAGAGCCTAAAAGTACTCTGGCCACATTTTTTCTGTACTCTTTCAATACAAAGTAAAAGTTACTTGGAGCAATGTTAGAAGAGTAGTCAAAATGGGATAATAAAATCAGTTTCTGTTGTAAAATGTCACCTTGGCTCTCTGAGTTCAAAAAGTATGAATACACTTCAGATGCAGCAATTTAAAGGCCACCATATTACAAACTGAATTTACTTGCTTTTCCCAATTTAGGGTGTTGTCAATGGTTACAACCAACAATTTTTTATGAGTTATACAATCAAGCTGATCATTACCACACATTACATTGATGTTACAGTAATGTTTTGTTCTGGCTTTTTCTGTGTTGTCCCAATAACTATAACCTTAGTTTTCTATGAATTAAAACATACAGTACCAGAATCACATAACGTGTAGCTTTTGCCGCGCAGTTGCGGTAACACCTCTTTTGTTAGCGGTTGATTTTCTTTGTCTTCGTTTGCGGTAACTGCGGTAAGTGAACAATAGTTGCCGTAGCAGTTGCGACAAGTACAACAAAAGAAAGTGCGGTATTGCGGCAAGTGACGAGGTGTTAATGACCCCAAGTTGGTTGCTGCACAGACCTTTTGTGAAGGTTTGCTTTTGCCTTGCCCTCTGAGTTTACAATCACGGTCACAAGTTTTCACCATAGCGATCTAGGCAAAGTTGGGTACGAAGCATTTCTTGCATTACTCTTTTTAAGTGTACGGAAATGTACAGTATACAGCACAACTTGCGTTCAGACTCGGCTGGTTTTTGATGGTATTTAGACGCGTTAGACGCATCCGAGAGGCGTCCAAGATGCGTCAAAAACACGACCCTTGCAGCTCATTATCTCACAATGGAAAGGTCAAAAGTGCCCTTCGTTATGTACATATAATACTCCTATTACGTATATCGGATATTTATTTGCGATTTGACAGAATCAAGTATCATCTAGTATCGAAGCTAGAGTCAGTCTTTGGAAGTCAGGTTTGGCCAGAACTGTGAGTTGGTGAAATTTCCAATATATATCGGATATTTACTTGCGATTTGCCAGAATCTAGTATTGTCTAATATCGAAGCTAGAGTCAGTCCTTGGAAGTCGGGTTCGGCCAGAACTGTGAGGTGGTGAAATCTCTGATATATATCGGATATTTACTTGCGATTTGACAGAATCTAGTATCATCTAATATCGAAGCTAGAGTCAGTCCTTGGAAGTTGGGTTTGGCCAGAACTGTTAGGTGGTGAAATCTCACCACAGTCCCTAAAACGTCGATATGTGATAATGTCAAACTTCAATACTAGATTGTTAATATCCAATATTTAAAAATTGTGCAAAGTTGCGCCTTCATGCAATCGTACACACTTCAGGGGCGCAGATAATCTTAGATTTATTTCTGGAGCTTGCTTAGTATAGGTCTTTAAAAACATCACTGCACATCGCATTGACATGACTTTCTCACACCAGAATTTCTTTGAACTAACATTGACAACCCGTCCCTTCACAAACTCATGGAGAGAGACGCAACGGTGCTTCGTAATACAATAGAGGTGTACCTCGATTGTAATATTAAAACTTCTGTCGTATCTCGTCATCTTTCCCAGGTCGGATAAAGTCACCTTACGGCAGCACGATCATACACCTGCCTCAATTTGCCGAAGCCCAGAATTGTATTTTACACTGCTGCGTCTTGCGTAGCGGCAACAAAATACCGGTAGACACAAGCTATACTTCTGAGCGTGGGAGCCGTGTTTGCTTCTAAATGCCCGATCTGACAGGTTGCGCAGTTGATGACGGTATCAATACTTCCGCGATTTATTGCTCATTTTCGGAACTGGAATTTTCAACATAATGACATGTCAGTTGTTATATTTAATTATTTAGTTTTTTGGTCCACACACAGAATGAATTTCTAGCGTTTTTGTGACCAGTTTAGTCTCAATGTGTACTACTCTGAACACAGTGCATGCGTGAGCGCTCAGATAATTTTGAAAACGGACACTGGACAGACAAGCTTGGCCTTCGCGCCTCGGTAAGATAGTGCCCTCGGAAACGTCAAGTCAGATCTTTTCTCACTGACAAATAAAACGGAATTATAAGCAAAATCAGTTCGCCAATGAAATCACTTGCATTTTCTACAACATTATTACCGTTGACTTAGCTGGTATGGACCACAGTCCCTCCACTTTGTGTACAGATTCGTATAACCACAATCCCGCAACCCGTGATATAAGATATAAACTAGCGTACCATCACGTTAAACTATTGACATCGTGAAAAAAGTAAAGGACAAAATGCAAGTTGTAGGTTTTCAAACATATTTTATTCAGATGTAAGTTGATTCTCATTTTCTTGTCGCTAGCGCTCCTGTTCAAGACCTGAGTAGAAAGGACACATGGTTTAAAATTTAATAAATTGACGGGGCAACATTCACTTGGATTTATTTGGTGCTCACTGTTTATTTTTTTTAACCTAAATTCGTAATTTTTCTAACAGAACATAAATCAATGGAGAGCACAGTGTCTGTTACTGTTAGTTTTATGGTTTTTAAGTTTACTAAATTGGATCTACGAGGTATAATTATCTCAGACCGGGTTTGTTTTACAACTTTTTTCAAGTTACCTGCCCTGGTGGCTGGTTGCAATGTACACGAATTTCGACACTGGCTTTTGTAAGTTTTCAAAGCTAGTAAAATATCCGTGACAGACTCGAAGAGGATGTCTCCTTGTGAATGTCCTTGAACCCTTGACCGCGACTGTCGGCATCTTCACTCAGATAACTACGTTTCGATGTTTTTAATCGTGTTTTGGGTACTGAACCCCCGTTCACACGGGACAGATGGGGGAATCACGGCTGACTGCACAATATTTGGTAAGAGTTCACGATAATCGTTTAAAGAAGCGTACAGACCGGCCATTAAACTATTATTTCTAAGTCTGCTTAGCATTAGCTTAAATTGTTGATATTCGACGCAGAGATCTTCAGGATTTACAGGCCCGAATTCAAAGAACGTATGCAATTCTGGGGTAAAGAAAACGTAGTTCTAAGAAATCACAGTTTGAATTTAATCTCAAAAAAAGACTAACAATCCAAAAAATTCAACTGATGTAGGGTTATCACAAGGAGATATGGGTCATGTACATTGTTATTCGACTAAAGTAACACTAACTTTTTCAATACTGGCGCCAGATTTTTCACCTGTAATGAATATATTTAGTTTGAAAGATTGTTTCTCAAACTTCCAGTTAGACTGGCTCCAAGTCTGTGGGCATATCAAAACATATAGTATTAAAATTGAAGGATTAAATATCAATAGACCGTCGCACTGAGTGGTAGGGCTGTTGGGATAGATTGCGGGATGATCGCCTGGCTTGGCCAGCTATGCAGTTACCGTAACTTTTTGGAACTTAGCTGCCGAGAAAAGTCAGGCGACTGGGAGCCAGTTTAACTTCCGGTAAAAATCCTGGAAGTGGAGATACAGCTTGCAGCTTGACGAGCGTGAACAAGGGCTGATAATTTATGCAAAACTCGTCAAGTTGACGCTTTGAAGGCTCATTGTGCGAAAACAAAAGCGAATTTTAAAATCCAAGACTTTTCTTTTTTTGACTCAGTATGTACCCAGCTCTTGATTGCCGTTAACGGAACACCAAGGTCTATTGCATACAGGGAAAAGTGGCCATTTATTCACATTAAATTCCTGGAGTAAAATTTCCAAAATATCTAGTTCCAATAGTTACCAAGATGGTCTTGATACCGTAAACTGCTAAACCTGTCCGATCGGGCATTTCCAAGCGTAAACATAGGTTACTGCCTATACCACAGCGCACATCGTTGTTTAGTTGTGTATAGACTACAATTCTTTCTATACTAGGTTGCGGGGACTTTTATGACCGTACTGTCATAGAGACGGCTTTGTCTGACGGGGAAACATAAGGAGATACGACAGTTCTAAATATTACCATGGCGGTATATTTCTATAGTATTAGAGCACAGTCTCTCCACAGATTGTTAAATGACAGTGACAAAAGTTTGGACAAACGATGAAAATAGGAAAGTCATGTTGATCGAGGTGTGCATTACGCTGATGACCAGTTGTTTTTACAGACTCCCTGTTAGTTTCACGATCGATTTAGCAGATTAGGTAGCGCATGGGTGCCTGTGGTTTCACCGATTGGAAGAGCAATAAATGCGTCTGTAGAATTATTGTTCACAATTTACTGTCTTTGAAGACTTTACACCACTAATCCTAGATTATCTCCATACACTTTGACGCCGTCACAAGGGAGTACATGGTCATTTTTCACCTCCTCGCATGATATAAACATGAAGCTATGGAATGGGTGTCATGATCGGTTGACAATAATTTAGGAGTGAAAACGAGGAAATTTTATTTCAACAAAAATTCTGCATTTTCAGTCGTTGATAGTACTTGTGGAAATTTTAAAACTGTATTTGAGCTTATACCAACCACTAAAGTTGAAATGACTGGTACAGACCAGTGATCAGTTTTGAGTTCACCGGCATTCACTTCTTGCATTGAAAAAATAGAAAACATGTCTCCTGCGATGTGTTGTGGCATCAACTTACCACCGGACCGTGACTTACCTGATGGTCACAATCATCGAATAAATTTCTCTTCGACATCACATCTGTCTCAGATCAGTGATGTCATCTTTATTTAAGAAATTTATTAAATTATTGATCGGATTCAAACTCGCAACATACCCCACCCGGCCCACCAAGCCAGATAAATATTTTACAGTGATAGGCTATTCATTGTATTGTATACCAAACAGAAAGACACGATTTATATTTCCCTTTACAATTTTGGCAATTTTGTGCTCAATTACTGTGAATAGCATGCCAAGTTGACTCTCAATCACCTTTCCTGTCGTGCTGTGTAGGCCTACAGTTGACCTCTCCGTGAAGTTCAAATTATATTTGGTTTGTAGTACAGAGTCGCAATTTCTTCAACTGTGATTTTGAAGCTGTCAATCATTCAGTTGACGCACAAGTTTCAACATTTAGTATTATAGAATGCGATCGCAACCAGGTGTTACCGCAGCATTTGAGTTGTCAGTGTGTTGCCGCACTGCTGTTGCCGCAAGTTTTGAGGCATCAGTGAGTTCCCGCAAATGCGTTGCCGCAGTGTTTGCAGCAATAAAACAATGGGAAGTGGGCATGAGACAATAGATACCGCAGGCCTTGCGGCAGAGAACAATGCTACCGCACAGTTACTGCAAGGTGTGCCACTTACCGCAAAATGCGTTTACAAGTTATGTGATTCTGGTACTGTACTATATTGATCAGATTTATGTCTCAGGTCAACGTGGTTTCAATTTCATTTTTGTTGGGACTAATCACCTGAGCTGCTGTGTCATCAGCATACATATACATATCAGAATTTTCAGAAGCTAGAGGGAGGTCTTTTATAAAAAGCAGGAAAAACGGGCCCAGAAATAGATCCCTGTGGTACACCTGTACTGACAGGAAGAGTATCACTCAGGGTTCATTTAAAGGTCTGGTGAAATGATCCCGTTCTTGTGACTGAATATCTTCCAGGGGGGGCAATACTATTATACTTGCAACAGAATTGCAACCTAAAAGTACGTGCGAGTGTTAATTTTTTTTATATTTCTGTGTGTGGCTTTCATCGGGTCATTTTGCGACACTCAGGTCACGCCCTCAGCTTGGATCATGGTTGGCCATCTGTGACATCACAGGTGTGTTCATTTACATCGAATAGCGGTCCCACGCCGCCTTATCTCTGCCCAGTATCTGCTAACAAAACAGTGTTCGCGCTGCCTATTCGCCACGTTCGCCAATGTGAATCAAAATCAGAAGTGGTGAAAAAAAAGCGATCCTAATTCGTCACTGTGGTGAAACTGATTTTTGTTTTAAAAATATGGCAAAATAAAGAAAAAACGTGACTTTTTTCAGTCTCTTGTTGATCTGCGCTTTTGTCTCGGCGATTCACAAAAACTGTATCCACTTCCTTATTTATTGCGTTCTTTCCGTCGTACGCATTTGTAATCAAGCCAAGTCTAGCGAGAAACTTGACGTCATTTAGTCTAGTGTACAGCAGGCATAAATGGCTCTCGCGGGAATTGAAACTTTAGGCACACGCAATCGAGCCCTCACGATAAATTTGACGTCATTTTGTCTAGTGTACAGCAGGTATAGGAACGCTCGCATGTGAGAATGGAAACTTTTGCTATACATAGCAGATATACGCATTTAAATCGAGGCCACAAGGTTCGGTGTTGCAGTTGATTTGCACTGCGGTCTAGATCCATGTTGCGGTCGATTTGCATGGCGGTCCTCGTGGTCCAGTATTCCCGGTTGTTCTGCATTTTAATCGCCATCCCAACGACGCGTTCCGTGTTGCTGTTGATTTGTATCATGGAGGACTCTACCTCCATGATTTGTACTGCGATCTCTACGTTCCGTATTGTTGTTCGTTTTAATGATAGTCTCAACGTTCAGTGTTGGTGTTCATCATTCATGCAGCTGATTTGCATCGCGATCCCAACCTTCTGTGTAGCAAGTAGCGAGGCAGGCTCAGCCGATCGTAAGAACCAGAAGAGACAAGCATAAACATTTGACGGGAACTTGAAAAAGTTTACAGTTGAGCCGTTCACGTTCTTGCCACTGTCACAGCCACCAAAAGAACAACGTCTTCCCATAGTGAAGGAGGACACTGTCCTGATCATGTAAGCAGAAATCCTAGAAGTTACCGCCCATGGGGAGCTTACGGAGGTGTGAAATACTTTACTTCCATATGAGATACGGCGTTAGTCAAACTTCAGAAAACCGAAAAAAGTCGACTTGAGAGGCTTGGGGACACCCCTACATTGCATTTTTCTTTTGCCATATTTCATAATCACGCACGCTAAACGAAAACAGAAATGAATGTGATTGTTTTATAGACCATTAACTGTATTTTTGTGATTTTGCAACATGGGTATTTCACCAGACCTTTAAAAGAAAGCAACTGAGTTCTGTTTTCCAGGTATGAAGCAAAAAAGCCCATTGTCTGCTCTGAACAATTATAAAGTCTGATTTTCTGAAGTAAGGGTCCGTCTCAGATTGTCGCAGAAGTTCAAAAAGCGAAATTCATTCGCTTAGGGGGGGAGGGGGTTTGACCTCCATTCAATTAGTGAACTTCACTTTCGCACTTTTATTTTGTGATCACAAGTTTCCGTGTGTTTATTTTAAATTAAAGAAAAACTGCACACTCGTGCCAACAACTTTGTAACTGTTTCCATCTCGTTTGTGCCACAAACAATTTACCGATAGTAATATTGTATCCTAAACCTTTCATTCATCAAATTATACAAAGACAAAAGTATCATTTTTACCTTCTCGTGTCTATTTATAGACAGAGAAGGTATTAGAGTTGAAAACCAATATGCTGCTGTCAAGAACTTCCGTCTGTCAAGACTTCCGTCTGTCAAGATCCGTTGACGGCATGCCATTGTGATGGGTCATATCATAAACTGGTGGGGGTGTTCATGGCTCAGGTTGAGGTGTGGGAGAACGATTTTGAGCTATGACAAAAATCAAAAGGGACTTAGCGGCATAGCCACAGTGTTAAGCCTTTCTACAATCTATTACAGACTACTGAGCTGACGTTAGGGGTACTCACTTTGTGTTTGCTCACTCTGTGAGCGCTAGTGTTTGGTACTGAGTTGCGTGGATATCCCCTCATGGCCTCACGTGATCTGGGCCTGTTGCATAATCTGCAGAGATGATCATATGCCTCCGAGTCTGAAAACTGTCATTGTGTAAGCCTGTCGGCATTTTCCTTGCATTTTTTCTCATTTAATTTTGCAAAATATCGGCGAGTACGTCAATATTTCAAGATAACCCTTTCTTCCCAATCGTTTCCTGGGGTTTCAGAGTCATATGAACGAAAATGAGTGAAAGTTTTAGACAGGAAAATCGGATGCCGGCCATGTTCAATGTTTACAGTACAATCAGAAGTTTAAGTGGAGGAATTAACCAACAAACACAGGAGTGTTCATGATGCCCGCCCTCTAGAGGCAGACCCTCCTATATGAAGTACCACATTTGATGCTTGTGGAAAGCTTGACCACACAATGGAGCATTTAAACTTTTAGAAAATGACAAACTGAATAAGAAGGTATTCAGAAAATGTCAAATACTGAGGAAAAATGCGCAAATATTCAAAATAAACAGGTTAACTGATTGGTCAGCTATAAAAAACAATGAAAATGTTTATGATCAAAAGTTTTTGAGATGCGCACATTTTAACAAATACAGAAATTATTAACATTATAAATATAAGACCAAACTATTTTTTCAGGGATGGGACAGGTTGGAAAAGAGGGGTGAGAGACAAAGGCACTCCTATTGCTGCATGTGGATGCAGCCACACCATTTCATTTACAGCATACTTATTCACTGTGTTGTGTTCAAGTTCCATATTGTA
>LD349942.1:7444-20912 GCA_001465055.1 Ptychodera flava | reverse complement strand
ATAACCAAGATACTTTTTGTTCTCTACGAAAACAAGTTTAACACCATTAAGATAAACCGTGGGCAAACGAACAGTACTTGACTTGTCAGTAGTGACACATAAACATTCAGTCTTTCCAGTATTAAAAGTAATGTCGTAAATTTCACCATAATTACTACATATATTTACCAGCTTCTGTGTCCCTTTGACAGAGGGACTCAACAAACAAATATCGTCAGCATATACAAGGTGGTTTACGAAGCAACCCCCTACATAACACCCTGTTAAAGAATTTGTAAGTCGTCTACTTAACTGATCAACATAAACATTAAAGAGTTTTGGTGATAAAACTCCCCCTTGTTTCACACCGTTAGAAACTGTGAAACCAGATGAAACACAGTCGCCCCAACGAATAAATATACACTGAGTTCTATACCAAACAAGGAGAAATCTAACAATAAAGATCGGAACTTTACGGGAAATCAACTTCTTTAAAAGTGACCAATGATTTACTCGATCAAATGCTTTAGATGCATCTAAGAAAGTTACAATGACATTACTTCCATGTTTCCTATAGTAGTTGATAACTTCCTTTAAAACGAAAAGACACATATCAGTTGAATGTCCTTTCTTGAAGCCAAACTGGAAAGGCGAAGTTTCTAGAAACGACTCAATTTTACTCAAAATAACAACTTCCATTATCTTAGAAGCAATGTTCGATAATGCTATCGGACGATAGTTGTTTATACTACTTATATTACTATTCTTGTCTTTGATAATCGGGACTAAAATAGTTTCAGAAAGTCTGTTTGGACATACACCGTGAACCAACATTGCTGTAAAGCACATACTAAGCGAAACTGACACTTTGGTACTAGCAAGAATAAAGTGTTCTGCTGAAAGTGAATCAGGACCAGCAGATTTACCCTATTGTAATTTACTAATGGCACACTGAATGTCATAAGGAGAAACAAGAATTGCATTATCAATTACACAATCATCTATCATATCCAAAACAAACTTCTGATCCCTGTTATTATGCACATCATTAAAGAGGTTATAATAATGTTCCCGCCACATTTCGGCGATATTTTAATCTCCACAGCAGCCGTTGACGCTGCTGAGCCTGGATGGAGTCTTAGCATTAATCTTGTTAACTGAACGCCAGAATTGGCGTTGATCACCGCAACGGAGACTTTTTCCAGCAGTATCAGCAATAATTTGACTTTTGTTACGTCGACAATCTCTCAACGCATACTTGAAACGGGCATGGGTTCGACGTTTAAAATCAAACAAAGGTCCATGCTTGGGTTTTCCACAATCGCGCCATAATTTAAAGGCATCACGTGCAATTGAATGAACATCCTTAAGATAGTCATTCCAACCAGGAACAATGCGATTCCCATTGATTTTAACGCCTGGTATCACCTGCGCTCCGGCTGAGTACAGGCAATCAATGATGTTGTCATAGAATTGAGAAATGCTATCAACATGTTCTTTACATTTGCAATGAATATCTTTACAACAAAGCGCATTACTAGGAATATTAATTTTTCCCAGAAGCCTATCAGAGATATCATAGAAAGTGTTACGCTGTTGATCAGTGATCTTAGCCCATTTCATCGTTTGTTCAACTTTACCGGAGTCAGACTTAGGGGTAGATTCTGATGGTAAAATACCAACGTCACAATTTATGCTGAGAGGTAAATGATCTGAAGAGATCGTATCGCACATGACTGAGATAGAATCTATACATTCATGAGCACCATAAGTAGAAATACAATGGTCTATCCAAGACGTAGTGCCGTACACATCACTGACATAAGTAAATGAATTTTCAGGCAAAACAGCGCAGTCAGAAATACAATAATTGTAATCTTTGCAAAAGCTTTGCAGTGATGAACCGAACAAAGACTTTTTATCAGCATTCCAGTCACCAATAACCATACAGATATGAGAGTTACTAGATTGAACAATACAATGAATTTTCGCCAAATAGTCTAAAAATTCATCATAGTTTTCCCTACTGCAAGTAGGCATATAAACACATATAATAAGCATTTTACACGTGCCATTGTCAAATTCTACACCAGCAATTCTGCTGTCATCAAATGACTTAACTTTGATGGCATTACCCAAAGATTTGCGCCATAAATAGCTACACCACCAAACGGTCTCCCAATCAACAGTTGCTTACTAGTATCAACTGGAGACTCACCGTAATAGTCAAAATCTTTATGTACAGATGATAAAAAAGCAATGTTATCTTTCGTAAGCCAGTGTTCCTGTAGTAAACAAATGTCGTGTGTTTCACAGAGAGCTTGGACATCATTTATCGAGTTCCTAACGGATCGACAGTTGTATGGCGCGATACGTAGCTTTTTCATCTAATACGAGGTTGATAAAACTTCCTGATCAGCACTCCTTCAGGCCATACATCTGGATCCAATAGAGAGTCAAAATTCAACGAATTAACAGTGACGCGGAAGGAAGCATATGACCTGTATTTTGTTTGAAGTCTTTCACATTCCAGGACACTGGTATTCATAACTTCCAGGATATATTTTTTCAGTTGATCCGCTTCAGTATCTGGACCGAGCCTACTGACAAAAACCGACTTTCTCTGTGATGCAACCGGCATTAGCCCATCATGCTTTTTCTTGCCGAGTACATACTTTCGACGGCTTGCTAGCTGAGTGGAAACTCTCCTTCCGTGAGATGATTGGCCATTTAGCACCAACGACACAGCGGAACTCCCAGAAGACTTCGCTGCTTGCTTGGTTGGTATTCCATTTACAAGCGCATCTGCATAGCTTGAAGGCCTTCGCTTACGGTGGCGATAAGTAACCGTTGTAAAATCATCATCGTTGTCGCCCCTCACATCTGTATTTACATCGATATTCTTCTTTTTGTTGTTTATGAACACAGAATCGCTGACATGAATTGCACCGTCATTATCACCATACTCATTTGAGTTTTTCATCGTAGGATCAACAGGTGGCTTGTGCAAGACAGGCGTACTATGTTCACCACTGATTAATTTAACACCTTCACGAGCGCATTTCTGTTCTGACGATTTTGTTCGCGGACACGAAACTACTTCTCCAGAGCACTGTTTTGAAGTCGAACCACATACAGCTGCTTTAATATGGCGAATGTCATCGGTTGTTTCTAAATAAAGTTTGGACATATAATGACGTCATGTTTGAGACCATCAAAGTCAATTTTAATGTGTACTGAGTCTTTATACTACGAATATAGAGTGTCCTTGACTTCAAAACTGTGTAAAAATCATATTCTAGACAAACTTTTCGAGTTTAAATTCATCATGCATCTGTTTGGATAATGGTGATTATTTTCAATCTGTTAAGATATCTATTGAGATACAATTTATGACGATACGACTTTGATGTGGCAGGTTTGTGGTACATGACTTGTTATGGCGTAAACAAGCACCGCAAACTGCATTTAAACTGTAGTTTATGACTGCCGTGTTGGGATCTTCCAACAGGTTATGTTTGAGCTGCATGCAGAACGCGCTTGCTTACTTATTTCCAAAATTACCCCATCCTCTGTTTCACCATTCACCCATGTTAATATCTATGCAAGAACTGCAATGCTGCATATTTTCCACTCTGTGCAAGTCATACTCTGTGACCTTTTCGAGTGGGGGCGGGGGCTTTACTTGCTAAACAGGCCGTTGCGTTACGATATTCTTCAAGCTTGTCACAAATGTCAAGTTTAAAGTGTTTCTGCTTCGGAATTCGCATTTACATGCCACGAAGTTTCGTCCCAGCACATAACTCCTCGCTCGGCAGGATGACAAGCCTTGTGCCACCCTCTTACTATGGTCTCTGGATTATGCAGCACTAGCCTGTCTTGGCAAAGGTCAATCCAAAGAGAGTTACGGTCAGCTCAGGTCAATCCGAACCAAGCGAGGTCAGGCTGTACTGTTCCGACAGAGAACAAACTTTGATATGAGTTTTAATATCTCGTAAAAACAATTGGTCGTTATAGCAACCGTGCAAATTATCGGATAAACCTGTATGCTACCGTCGATCGACGAGGCACCGAAAGTCAAAACGCGTTCTAGCTTATCAATATATGTCAGGAGGTGCACTAGACTATTGAAGAGTATATCCAAGTCACGTGACTTGGGTTTTACCAGCTTGAACGACAATGATAAGGGGGCCTCGAGTGTTGGCGTGCGTGGGGTTGCGAAACACAAATCTGCTTGTGAAACTTGCTACAGTCGATCATTCAATACTTTGGAAATACCCGTCTTGCTAATATGTGATAGGACCAGCGTAGATCGAATATGTTCTACAAAACTGTCAGAGAAGTTAAAAAAGACACTCAAAGACAGATGAGTAACGGTACATAAATATTCACTATGAAACAACAAATGTACCACCTAATGAAGTCGCCAAACGAGCTCCCTAGCTACAATTCCAATACTATCGAAACTGGACACAACCAACAAAAAATTGTGAAGACTGTGACTCGGCGTCTGCTGCAGTAGCAGCCAGCATGACCTGGTTCAAATGAACAAAGGTATATTCTGGTGAATCATACGTCATGTGAACATCGGACCCTGCCTGATTGGTCAGAACAGTCACGTGACAATAACTAGAGTCCGCAGAACACGACAAGACGGATCTCTCAATAGTATACCCGACTCATCGTCTAGCAGAACACTCAGCGTATTGGCATTGAAAATCGGCAAGGTGAGACATGAAACTCTAATCTACTCGACATAAATGCCGTTATTTTGTCACAGAATGCCTGTTCTACATATTCCGTAGATATTGTCCTGACTCTCGATTTATATTTTTGGTAAGTAATTTCCGCATTGTTTGTACGCCATGACTCTTACCTAAGCCATAGTCCCGACGCAGCAGGCCTTGTATACGGAAGATTTATGTACAATGCGCGGCAAGCTACTTGACGAGTCCTAATTGTAATGAACTACACATTAAATGAGTGTCTATCCACATTCAGTGTAAGTTACTGTAATTACGTTTTTCACCATATCTGTTTCTGGCCTTTAAGGTGCTTCTCTCCAAAACTTGAGTTTTCTAATTGAAAAACACGAAACATTAAATTGGGCGAGGGTCGGTGAACAAAGATTTATAATCCGAGATCGAGTATGGTCAACATAGTGATACGTTTCATACGTACTATGAGTCGAGCACTGCCAGACGACAAAAAGTTAAGGGACAACTCTGGTATGCCGAAGCGCATTCCAGATGTTCCGATGAGGCAGTTCTTTAAAGTCTACGCTACCTTCTAGCATTGTTATCGCACACACTTCGGTGTACCTTTCTTGGAAAGCCCCTACCATATTCCGAGCCATTTCCTTCCATTCTCCGATTTCTACATTCCAAAAGTTTTTGATTTTTGAAAGTCAAGTTAGGGATGCCACACCTGAAGGTATTGTAAGAACGGTAATTCTCGGTAACACGTCACATGGATATGAATAGTTTGCTCAAACCGTCAAACCCTTGCATTTCTGATGACTTGACTGATACAAATCAATAGTTCAGATTGACTTTTAAAAAGTGTAACTTTAGTACCGTCCAAGGTTAAATTCAAGAAAATGTGGTAACTTTAATTTAAGAGTAGTTACAAGGGAAATGACAAACAGGACTGTCAAATTTAATGAACTATCCAAAATACGAATGCTAATTGAAGGTCTCATTTATTACTTCCCTGGCTCAATATAATTGTCGCGATTAACTGTGTCTGGCCTGTGGTCTTCCGAGTGCTTTGACATCCTTGTATGTATCTTTAGTAAAAAGCAGATTAGAGTACTGCTCTTTGGCCTGGTCTCCAAATATTTGAGCGACCATGTAGAGAAAGTTCAAAATAGCTTTCTGAAATATATGGGTCTGAAGTTTATTGGGTACGCTAATAGTGATTACAAACAGTCCTGTGTGAGTCTCGCTTCGGCGGAAGGTTTTAGATCTGACTTTAGATCTGACTTTTTGAGGGAGATCTTCTTGTCCCTACCTTTTATATCAATTGCCATTTTATGCACCACTCAGACGCCTCACGGCCCGTCTTTATTTCAATTTCCACGTTTCAGGTGAATCTTAGAAAATATGCTTTTATCCCTAGGTCTATTATACTATGTAATGACATTTCGGTGGATATTTTTTACGTAGTACTTCTTTTAAGACATTTGTGTCTAGACACTTTTATTGTTAGAGTCCTTTCTCTGTATTCATTCTGTGCATATTGTATTTTTAGTTTTTATTATGTTTGTTTATATTGTACTGTTTGCTTGTTTGTTTTGTTTGTATTTATTTTCTCAGAGTCTGTTATTTGGCCTTTGTTCCTGTTGACCCGTCAAATAAATAAATAAATAAAATTCGAATACTAATAAAAGTTAACATTTTTTACTTCCCTGGCTCTAATAATAGTATCGATTCACTTTTCTTTCCTGCTCCACGGATAGCACCAAACCTATCGCACGAACCCATGTGAGACATACTACATAATCTTCCGGAGATAGATACACACAATGGGCGGCAGAGACGTCCAAAAGGTAAGATATCATATGACCAAAATTATGTCTTCGTAAACTTGACATCCGCACAGCAATGAAATATGTTGGGCATATTGAATGAGGGATGACGTAGAAACGTTTTGAATCAACGTTAGGAATCTGTTTTACCGGGTGATATTAAATATATTACATCCACACATGGTATTACCTCGTTCGTGGCTAATTATTAGATAATGATTAATACTCCTGCGATATACTTATTTAATTACAGACATATGAAAATGAATTTTCCGATCATGATGGCGCTATTCCGGGTAAGTGCAACTTATAAAACTATCATATCTTCATACTTAAGAAAACCTTCTGTTCTCTCTTTTAACGATACTTAAATGGCATTTTAATGTGACTTGTTACTAAATTTTTATCTGGCTTTCGCAATCATGCTAGGCATGCTAGGTTGTCAAACGACGAAAAATTTAGTCCCCTTTTGTAGACACAGATAACAACATTTAAGGAGTCTTTCCTGTATGTTTAACCCATGGAATGGGAGCAGGGTTTTCAACTTCTGTTCTAACCTATTTTGCATAGGCCGAACGGACTGTGACCACACACACATACAACTTCTTACCTTGTACAACGGTTAACTCATCAGAAGAGAAGAAAACTGCTTACTTAATATTGTTGTCTGGCTGATTTTTATGGGAGTTCAATGTAGAAATAGACGTGATTTAGCAAAAGAAAAGACCGACAAGCTTGTACATAAAAGAGATTGGCAGTTTAATGTTAAAATATTTTCAAATATCAATGAATGCGTCTACAGCGGTAACACTTGTGTGAACTTATATTTACGTCCTATATCAAGGAACAGAGATGACGTATGGTCCTTCAGATAACAGTTATCTGATCTAGATTTGTTTAGACGGTAATCCACGTTTAATTATCATGGTATCTTCTAATCCTAGAGGAAAAGTGATTCCTTGTACTAATGCGTTTGACTGCAAAGGAGACATCAAAATTTTCTGAAAAAGTTCATTTTGATGTTTTGTTCTCACAGAAGTCTATCAACCCCAAGCGTCAGCATATCAATGGCCGGGACAACTCTCAGATCATCAGTCTTCCCAGAATGTTAATATGTGGCAAACAAATCAATTTATCCAATGAACCTCCAGTCCTGGCTTTCTTGGAAGTCAACCACCAACACCGACATATCATCACAATATCGATCAATCACCAACTTTCTCGCAGAATCCTTATTTGATACCAGGTAAACAAACACACCACTTACCTATATACCATTTCAGAAATATTATTTTTGAATATGACGTCTACCATGCATTATAGCACCTTTTCGGCCACCGAAGGGACTGGTATCTACCCTACAAAGTCTTGAATAAGAAAAAGTGTCTCAATCTGAAGTTTCAGTTCAGTTATGCCAGGATATTTTGTAACATTGCAAAAGGAGTATATACCAGAAGATACATATACAAGTAAATGTTTCCTCTGTATGTATGCATTTCATTATTGTTTGTTCAAAATTATTTTGATAGAAGAATGACGGTGCAGCTCAGCTGGAGACAACTGCCTTAAATATATGACGTTTGGTACAACACACTCAAAAAATATCGGCTGTATTTATAGTGCACGCATGTTATGAGTAAAACACTAGCCGTAAATAAACATTTTAACAAGTAACAATGACGTCGATTGAAAGTTGTTGTTAAGGTAGAATGCGCCTCGGGGACAGCTATTCGGACTCTCAACTTTTTGCAGTCCTTTTCTGATACCACTTTTGGGGGTTCGTTTTGAAGCTCTTGGTCTAAGAAAACTTTTCCTAGGCTAAATTTTTCGAATTTCGGAAATATAAAACACAGGGATGTCGCCATATTTAAATATCGGTAAATCTTTGGTTGTTAGTTTCTATAGTACCAATATTTGCTGAGTGATCCCTGATTTTTACTTTTGATTTTGAAAGAGAATGGTTGCGAAATTCCTTAAGAAAAGTTTGAGAAAAATTTTAAGTCTTTCACTTTTTAGGCGCATACTACTTTTATGCCCTTAAAGAACAACACCTAATTTGCCTTTGGAAAGAGTTATATCAAAAACGTAATTTACAAATCATTTTACGCTGTTAAAAGCTGATGGTTGGTGTTTGCTACCATTAGAAACATTGGAATTTGTGTGTGTAGTATTCGTCTGATTGGGTTTCTTACAAAACACAGGTCACCAAACTTATGTTGAAAGTTCTCCATTCATATCGCCTTTCGTGAATCAAACGTTTACGCCAATTGGTCAACAACCTTCTTGGGCAATGCAAGAACAACAAATCCGAATCCAAGGACTGCAAAACTGGACCGCTCCAATTCAACCGTTCCCACATAGTAACACCGAGTTTACACAGTCTGAGTCAATGCCCATATACTCCGGGCCCAGAATGGTACAACAGCTTATCGGCACCTCAAAGTTCATTGGAAAGCAGCGCAAGCTACAAGGTAAGTATCAATGCAAGACTAAGAATGTCTGCCGTTCGAAAATATGATAGCTACTGGGTAGTATGCGATATAACAAAATATCAAAAGACTCACATCTACGCCCATAAAAGTTGTGAGTAAGATTCGTGCCAAACATTGTGCCAACGATGATGGATTATCTGTGACCCTATTTATGTATTTTTTGAAAGCCTATATATCTTGGAAAATGCCGCGAGATTTGCATTTTGTAATCGCAGGCACATGATACACATCAAAGTAAATGATTAAGAATACAAGCCTCAGCATTTGTCATAACCTATTCGTTCTGAAAATATGTAATACCGTGAATTTCAAAATAGCTTGGAATTACAACGTGCTTGGGTGAGAAGAAAAAAAAATTCTGGCGACAGAAAATAAACGCCACCTGCGTTCATTACAAACGTTCTCCTGTGAACGATTTTGCAACACTTTAATCCAATACGACGTTCACTGTGCCACAGTCAACATCGTCAGTGTCCCAATCACATGTACACCGACTGTGCCTTGATCTCATTTCCCGGCTATGAAACTGCACAGAACGCTAACGAAAGTTTTTTTCTCGATACAGTGTGTACGGGTCGACACAACGGATTTCTCGAAATGAACGTTCTGTAAGTGAAAACAGTGGACGTCTGGGTTAAATTGTTGCAAAATCTATCAAAGGAGAGCGTTTGCAATGGATGCAGTTGGCGTTATTTTCCATCGCCAGAAACGTTTTTCTAATCACCCAAGCACGTTGTAATTCCAAGTTAGTTTGAAATTCACTAGATATGGGTTCCAAGCTATGGTTTTGTCGAGAATTCACCGTCTGAAAAGTGCCGAATACTTCTCCTTCAAACTTAAGATTAATTGAGTCAATCAGAGATTGAATTTCCAATAGGACGAAAGAAATGATATTCTTCAAATAAAAGACCGTATATGTTGTTATAGAAAATATGAATAAGTTTTAAAATTTAAGGTTTTCTTTGTTTCGTATTTATTTCGAATATTTTTTCATTGTACATATTACCAGCAATTGTCAAACGATCAGTCATGACCTAAAGCATATGAGAGGAAAGCGCTCTTTTACATTCTTTTACGATTCGTTTTCCGTATTGATTTGCTCTCTTGAATATTCAGAAAATCGTTATGAAGTCGCAAAGCAGAGTTATCTCGGATATTAGACCTGTTGGTCGCAAGAAACGGATAAGACTAATTTACAAATATACGAAAGCAGGATTTATGTTTATGATCTTTGGTTGTTTTCCAAAATTTAAGTGTTTCTACCATACTCTAAGTAATCGTTTGAGGAGTAACACTGAAATAGTTATTGAATCTCCATTGGAAATGGTGAACTAACGAGTATCGGAAATTATCTACACTGTGTAAAACTTTTGTTGATAGAATGGCTTATGGATATTATACTAGTGATAGTATTTGCGTCGTGCTGGCTTTTCCAAGTATAATAAATTGAGTCTTAAAGCCATGTACGATGTTTGTTCCAAGGTTGATATCTGACCAAAACTGGTGACAGAAGGCTTGAAAATATTGCATTTAAAAAGTACAAAGAAAAGTACAAAGTCATTGATATGTTTTTATAGCGACTCATCTTTAAGCATTTTATCTCCTTCACATGCAGGCAGTGACTGGTCTGTCCAGTTATTGGGTACAGTAGAGTGCGGTACAGAACCGGGGCAGTTTAATGAGCCATATGGTGTAACGTGGCATGGGGACCACCTTTTGGTTTGTGACGCAAACAACCATCGCATACAGATACTCAATAAGAATAACGTCGTCATTGATATCGTGCAATTTGGTCAGTTTCCACAACCATTCAAACCAGTCAGCGTTACTATATCACCTCAAGGCTGTCCCATCATTGCTGATGCAGGGAACCAGCAAATTCTTGTTTGCAACGAAAATCTCGACATAATACAAACAATTCCTCAAACGGCACACGTTGATCTTAGAAGCATCACGGCGATGGGAAGGTTTGTATACGGATGTGACTGGAATGGTTATGCTGTACTGAAGTACAATATCGAAGATGGAAAAGTGATGGCAAAGGTCAGAGGTCAGTTCGGTTGGCCTCACACGGCGTTGCAACAGCCAACAATCGTGTTCTGGTCTCAGACTACAAAAAATATGCCATTCACGTGTTGGATCCTGATTTGAACCTTCATGCATCACATTGTTCTAAAGGTATAGATAGTGGCCAGGTGCAGTGTCCAAGGGGAATTGATGTAGACTCGGATGGAAACATTTACATCTGTGACTACAGGAATCATAGGATTGCTAAATTAAGGTCAGATTGGCGGTTTGTTTGTAATTTGTTTGAAGGTGACGTGTCATGGCTATTCCAGATTGCCGTCAATAGAGTTAACACAACATCAATTGCTGTCACACCAGGTTTTAGTGGGAAATCCTACCACCAACTTAGGGTGTACACTCTACCAACGTAGAGTATTAATAACAGAGCGGAAACCCCTATGACACAAATAATATCATTTTGTGACCTATCTGTGTGTCACAAATCAAAATGACATGTACTGTAAAACGAGTTCATACAAAAAGATGTACATTCTTGATCACTTACAGATTAAACAAAGGGTAGTATAAAACCAGGTGATGTACATCGTAATTTTACAGAATGTTCATTGCTGTAACTACGATGCATTCATAAACGCACCTCGGTCAGCTCAGCTTAATATGGAGTGAATTATAAAAAACACGTGCATGTTCACCCAGAAAAAGAAAAAAAAATCAAAAATCTAGAATAACAGTCTCGAATAGTACAAGAATCGTGCATTTAATTTTTTTATTTTCCCGCAATAAGTGATTGTGTATTCTTTGTGTTGCTTTTGCAATGTGATATTTATTTTGCAACATGAACGAAGTAGTTTCCAAGAAATGAAAAGATACTTATCAAGTCATATCATTAGCAACTTGACAATGACCATTTGTACTGTAGTTCGGCGTGGCGAAGATATACATAAGCTATTACTCGATATATCAGTTTGTCTTCTTTATCGAACCTCTCACAGTATAACTTAATGCGTTATACTTTGAAAATGAAATACTTATACATTACTTATGTTAAAACTATGCTGTCTTTTGACATTAAAGTTATCTTATTTCAAATTAAATTGAATATTGACGGAAAAAAAGCAAAGAATCTTGATTTCGTATGCTTGCTCTCCCAATAATCCGTTGACATACAAGGTGATAAACATTACTCATCAAAGTTCTATATCTGGAATCTCCCTCTCATATTAAGCAAATTAATTTAACCGCCATATAACTATCTATATAGGTGAACAATGTATTTTAATAGTGTTCTATTTTCATTTTTCCCTGTTCTAAGACGATTCCCTCTTTTATTTCGGTATTTTACGATATCAGAAAGTATGCACCGTGGGGCAGTGGTAAGGGTACCGGTCTCACTACCCGGTAGGTCCAGAGTAACGACCTCACTGTTAGAGGATGGGAGTTTCTGACTCTACCAACATAGTGTTGTGCCCTTCAGCAAGGCACTTTACACCTCATTGCTCATTGCTCATACTTATCGCAAAAATGTTAGGCAGTCTGATTCACTTTTTCTAAACTTTGCACGGTGACCCCAGATTTTTTATTGTTTTGATTTGATAAAAAATCTAGAATGGTTGAAATTTTCATCGATTTTTTTTCTCCAGGTTGATTTGTTATGACGTTTATCATATACCAATGGCCATATCGCTCCGTCCATATGACGTTTACCTTGAAATATCAGCAGTGATACTTTATGGTGAAGGTGGAAATATGCACGAATAACGTCATTAGTTCTGGAGAGTTCTCGGACTACATAGCACTGGATAGTGAACAAAGTAAACAAACATAACGGCTGCCGCTCTGCGCCTACGATGTAATGTTGCCGATATAAAAAGTTGAACGTCTTTGAGGAACGAGAATATTTCCGGTAGCTAAATATGGGAATAATATACTGAATCTTGTTATTTTATCCCGTTGTCCTTTCGTAAAAGTTCTTGAAATTTTAAAAGCAAACTCTAGTAAATTGTCTGCCTTTTGTACGGCACAGTCGACTTCGTGACAGGTAGTACGTGCCTGACGTGACACCTGATATCGCACGCTACAGCCCCTGTCGATATGACAATTCTTAGTATAGGCCTAAATAAACAAAACTGGCGCCTCTCTCGATCTCCGCTCCATACGACGATACAGAGCGATCGAAATCAGGTCAGATTTACAGCAGACGAAATGTATGATCCGTAACAAATGTATTTTTTCTTTTTGGTTTCATTGGGATATTAGGATTTTTTACCGCCCGATGTTGACTTCTTCGTACAGCTTGTGAACTCAGACTGGTTACACAAATATTTCTGTACTTATAGTCCGGGGTCACTTGTCGTGATTTTGGCTTCCGTGTGCATTTCGTGAAGACTCTTGTCAACATATATCATTTTGTTCCTTAATATCTTGACAGTCCAAAAAACAT
>LD349939.1:17032-32881 GCA_001465055.1 Ptychodera flava | reverse complement strand
GTAAAGAAAGTAGTGGTAAATGGCTAGTGATGAATGGTTTTGGAAAGTGGGGGGAGGTGGGGGTGTGGGGGGGGGGGGGAGGAGGAGTGGAGGAAATGGGTATCAGCAATTTTTCCCGTCACGATGACATCATTTTTTTTCTATTGTCCTGCGTCAAGTTTTTCCCTTTGTCTCCGCTAACACGCAACCAGAGAGTATGAGAAAATAAGATAATTCAATAATTCTTCAACCCCAAGAAATCAAATGATTCTGCCTTATAAGAGATATTTCCACTCGTACTAGCGAAAATTCAATGCACTCCAAAAGACGACTGAAATTTGCAACCGTGAAATTTACTCTCTCAAAACCATTCAATTAAATTACAGAAAGTTTGAGATTGGCCATTACACCTCGATAGAGGGTAGAACACGATTGGAACTAATTTGGGATAATTTGATGGTGAAGTAATGCCGATTTAATCTAAAAATATAATCTCATCTGCTTTTCTTCATACATTACACACTTGTTTTTATGAGTAATTTGCATTATTGCAACATTCAACTATTTGGCACCTAACACTTTTGAGAAATTTAAAAAATATAAAAATTCAATTATCCCAAATTAGTTCCAATCGTGTTGTAGTCATATTAGTGATATGAATTGCAAAGGGTTGCTTTTATACTTGTGAACTATGAGAGGATGGAACCACAGACTTACAGTGTAACGGAAGACGACAGTCTGTCATGGGACGGAGGAATGTTAGCAAGATCACATTTTACGAACAATTATGATAAAACAAGAATATTTAGACAAAATTTGATACAACTGCTCATTGTAGTCAATGCATTCAATTTAACATAGACGGCAGCAGTTTGCTTTGAATACAAGTCACCACCGACAACTTTGGATAAGTATAAAGTAAGCTTACGAAGCTACATTGTAGAATGAGACTTATCGCACATACAAAGTGTGGATAGTTTGCATCGTGCACCATTACCATATACCATACTTTTCGTAACTCCAATCATCTCCTTGCCAACACTGAGTCTCCTAAATGCTATTCTTCTAATAAGTCTCGATCTACAAGCTCGAAAACTTGGAAATCATGACAGATATAGACCTTTAAACTTTTACAACGCTGTTTTAATATACCACTTGTTGGGCTTTGAAGTTGATCGGGTAACTAAAGATTTTGACGGCTTATTTTTGTGAAAATGTAACTTTACCCTACAGAGATAATACATGATGGTGGCCATTTTGATGAGAGTCGGTAAATATAACTCAGCCGTTTCTCCAGTACCAAATTCTGTATCGTCATCCAAAATTTTTATGCTTTAGTATTTTGAAAGAGAATTTTTGAAAGTTTCATTGAGGAAAGTTTTGACAAAAGTCTAATTCATTCACTTTTAGCCGCATACCACTTTATTAAAACAAAGAAAGTTAATTTAAGTTGTGTGATTCCTTATGTATCGAAACACAACGCATAGATCAAATATGCGAGTTTTCATGTCTGGTAATCAGTGTGCATATCTGTCAAGTTAGTTGTTACATCCGGGCCACATATATATCTTAAAATTTCAAAGTCGGAGTGGGGGAGGGTTAACATTTAAAATTCGATCGGGAGGATCACATTTTAGCAGGGGAATTCGAGGTGCGGTTACTTTATCATGATATGGACTCCTCGGTTTTGTCCAGCCAACCCCCTCACTATAGCTAACTTTGTAAGTTCGAGGTCCATTGCTGCACTTTGACATTGCAATATTTGATTATTTTGTTCGCCATTTTCATGTGTCCAATTTTCGTCTTCAACAGGCTAGGACTGATTTCAGTGCTTTCTATAACAACGACTATTTCAATTGTTGGACTTTTTTCAGTGGTACATTTTTCCTGGGGTCTATGAATTTTTTCAAAGTTCGGATAGTCTTACCCCATAATGTGACGAACCTGGCAGTTTAGCTATAATTGTAATCAATTTTCATAAAGAATTGGGTCGTCGGAACTCCGCCCAATGGTCGTATGGGCCACAAGACCAATGTAAACTCTGACAGGTTATACATGTAAATCGTAAAATTTCAATGTTGCTCAACGCACATGCGCAGTGCGTTAAGTACATCGCTTGTGAACAAGAAAGTCGCACAGGCGCAGTTCCGCGCCGACCGCTTCCGTTTGAATTTCTTGCTCGTGTTCTCTCCTCATATCAATTGCAGTAGACATGTGTCGAATATTGCGGTGAAAATGGTAAAAATCATGCCCGTGAACTTGAAGTCTTAGTTGCAGACGATCGATCCTCCAAGTTGCAATTGCAATACGAAAGACCATCGAGCTATATGAAACGTACATCTCTCAGACTAGCGTTAATTTTGGAAACTTATGCAATTACATATGTGGGACATCTTAAAAATCCTCATCACGATTTTAATATTTTTAAAAAACATTTTCGTGTTTGTTTGCATTTCTTTTTACAACTCAGCTATCTCACAGGAGACATTGTGCTCAGTATTTCTGCATAATGTGTTGTGTCGACTCATTATTAAGGCAATGTTTAACGATGCATCTTATTCATTACAGGTTTGAATTTCTAGAGCTTCATGATTTAGGATCTTTCTGCGACGAAAATAACGTGACGGTGACTTATACACGGAAGAATTTAGATAAAAAGCTACTATAGGCCCTTTAAATAAAATTCTTTTTTGCCATCCGCGTGCTGGTAGGTTTTCACAGAAAATTAAGAAAACAAACGCAATGTTTAATATTGTTACAACTAAAAATATTATTTTCAATCAATCAATCAATCAATCAATCAATCAAAAACATTTATAAAGCGCCAGGATCAATAACCATGTTATTTTCAAAGGCGCTGAGTTTTTAACATCAGTGTTCATGCGCTTTGGCAAATAAATGAGTCTTGAGTTTTTGTTTAAAAATGTTAACACTTTGGGCCAGTTGAATGTCAGAAGGTAGAGCATTCCAGAGTTGTGGTGCTGTGATGGAGAAAGCACGTCCACCATACGTTTTGAGTCTGTATTTGGGTACACACAGCAGGTTCTTAGAGTTGGAGCGTAGTGAACGACGGGGTTTATATGGCTTGATCAGATCCTGAATGTAGACTGGGGTCAGACCGTTGAGAGCTTTGTAAGTTAGCAGGAGAATTTTGTAGTCAAGTCTGTACTGAACTGGCAACCAATGGAGACTGCAAAGTACTGGTGATATGTGATCTGTTCTTCTTGAACGGGTAATGATTCTGGCTGCGGTATTTTGAGCTCGTTGAAGCAGCCCGATACTGGATCTAGGGAGACCGTATAGAAGTGAGTTACAGTAATCCAATTTTGACGACAGTACAGCATGTATTAATACCTGACAAGTTTCCTTGCTCAGATATTTCCTGATGGATCCGATTCGACGTAGATGGGCATAAATTGACTGGCAGGTTGTTTGGATATGCTTGTGAAACATATGGGTATTGTCAAAGATAACTCCAATATTCCGGGCTGATTTGACTGGCGTAATAACATTTGAGCCAATGGTGATTTGACTGACAGGATTTTGAGAATGGTCAAACTTTGAACGAATGAGAATGACCTCTGTTTTTGAGTCGTTGAGTTGTAGCATGTTTTGTGTCATCCAGAGTTTGATGTCACAGACACTGGCCTCAATAGAGCTGACAGCGGACAGTGAGTCATTGTGAAAGGAAGACAGGTACAATTGGTTGTCATCTGCATACTGGTGAAATTCCAAGTTATGTTGACGAATGAGTTTTCCAAGTTTTCTCGAAGGAAACCAAATAAGCAAATAAGCTTATGTTTTTTGTCTGTGTTTGTTTCTCCCCTGGCTGACTGGTAGGTTTTTCAAAAATCCAAGGACGGCAAACAAAGAATTTTCTTTAAATGACCTTATCTAGATTTACTTGTATAATTTGGAAAAAAAATTGAAAAGAAAGCGTTAACGTTGGCATGCGAAAATTTGCTAGTTTGAATCCTGACAATCCCTCCCAACAGGCGCGTGGAGTGTCCAGTATACAGAAATTCATATTGTAAATATACGATTTTTTTCTGCGTGTCACATTGGACAGTCAGTGGGCCTTTGTCCCTCTTGATCAGATGATAATCACTCTGTATAAAATATACTAACTTCCAGTAAAGTAAGAGACAGATGCCACACCACGCATGGTCTGAATAGGGGCATACAAAATACTTGATGGCAGGCTAAGGAAAATGTGTATTCACTTTATTTGTCGGAAAAACCTTTTACGGCAAACAAAATGACGACCAAAGTGGGCATGTAATTATTGATCATGTCGCACTTTGTCACTTTCATGTCCTCAAATATCGAACTGTACTTTTTTAATATTCACTCACAAATAATCGGAGACGTGCATTAATCGGTGTTAAGCACAATACGACCTTAATTCATTAGTGTAAATGTCCATATTAAATTTATAGTGATTCAAATTGATATCATACGAACACTTTATTCTCCTCCTTTTAACCACAGTCGGAACAAAAAAACCTGGATGAAGAAGATGAGAGTTAAGAAGCATGACAACTATTTAATTGTAGTCTTACTGCCTTTATCATTCATCTCCTCGTCCACTAGTACTACGATTTGGCGTACCCCAAGGTTGGACCTCTGCTTTTTACACTCTACATAGCACCCCTTAGTTAACTTATACGACATCATCAGTTAAATTTCCATCTCGATTATTATGCTGATGACAACCAACTCTACCCGGCCGGCATTCACCAAGAGAGAAATATCATCGACGGCTGTATCCAAGACTGACAGTCTGTTGGACATCAAGGTTTGGATAAAATCTAACAAGTTACAACTGAATGATGGCAAGACTGAAATTATTCATATAACATACTGTTTTAGCTGTGTCTAGAATCCCATTCAGTCGATTAGTGTTTGAGACAGTACAATTCATCCAGTGGAATGTGCTAGGAATATCGGATTCATGTTTGACAGCACACGCGAGTTTAGACATATCATCTGTCTCTGTAAGAATATTTTATTTTTATGCAACTCTTTCCTCAAAGCCTGATTATGCTAATGCACTGCTATATGGATTACGTAGCATCCAACATCACTTTACAGAAAGTACAAAACTCTGCTGCACATTTAATCGCACAAGTGAAGAAACGAGAACACTTATCTCATATTCTGATGAAATTCCACTGACTACCCAGTCATGTATAGAATTCAATTCAAAATTTTACTCATCACTTGCAAGGCTCTGAATGGTTCTGCATTCTGAATAGCTGACTGCACACATCGAATGCAGTAACTCTTCCAGATCTCTCCGTTAAGGAGATGGATTATGTCTCAAAATTCCACGGACACGACTCAAGTCTTATGTTGATCGTTCATTTTCATATGCTGCTGTTACTTGTGGAATGGGCTACCTGGTCATATTCGTTTTGCATCAAGAACTGAAGTTTTCAAATCAAGACTGAAGGCCAAGAAATAAAAAAAGTTTGTTTGTCATCCTTGCACGCATCAACGCAAACGTCAACCCTTTTTCTGCTCATGAGGAAATAAAATGAAAACCCGCAAAAATGCGCGACGATATTGCATAACACAGTACAGTATAAAACAGAACTGTAAACAAAAGGACCGACACCAGAACTCTTATACAAAGCTGTCAAAACTGTGCATTGCTGAATTAAAAGTCAAACCACAGAACTGTTGCTGTACAAATTACTACAGCAACACTGCTGTGCATTTATCTCTGAGTGCATTCCTATGTTATTTTCATTTTTTGTGCTCTCTAACGTTGAAGAAAAAAATGAGAAAAAAAACCCCGTGTCACCGCATCATTTTTGCATCATTTTTGCAATATGTCTAGGAAGATAAGGCAAAAAAATAATAGGTTTGTTTCTGGTCAATTTTTTAATTTTTGGTGGAATTGGATACATTTTCCCCTTTTTTCTATGGGGAAAAATGAAAAACTGGGGAAAAAAGAGTTGAGACGCACACTTTGAAGTGATGCGGGCGGTGACAAGAAACAAATCAATTTTTTGGTCTAAAGGGAACGAGTAAGTTGAACTTTTGGAAGACAGAGTACAGGAAAAATAGGGTGCTGAGGTGAGGGTTACATAATTCTAAACCTAGATCTTCTCGTATATTCTTTCTTTACACAAAGTACACTCTTGTCAGAGCATCTGACAACACCTTTTCAAAACCCGTCATCATGTTGTCAACACCGCCAGTATAAAGGATTATTTGTCGATCTAAGGCAGCACAAACAACACATCACTAGTGCAGCACTGGATTTATAAAGATTTTACCTATATCTATCATAGAATTTTAAAAAATTCTAAAAAAATCAGCTGCCTCGTAATGTTTTCATGAATTTTGCCCGTATTGTTGGTGGCATTCTTTCCTGTAATATTACGTTTTAAAGAGTACTTGGGAACACTACTGTAATCACTGCCGAGCCGAGCGGTTTTGTCGGTTGGCCTCTGCGCTAGGTGATTGGGTGCCGTGCGTTGTGGGTTCGAGCCTGGTTGAAACCATCGTACATTTGCATTTATTATTTGAACTGTGAGTGAGTTTTTCTATAGCTTGGAAGACAGCTCAGAGGACGCATTACCTGACTCATTATCTGAAATAACATTTGTAATTGAACGGTATTATCAAATGATCATACACAATAAATTGGACGGATCAGCAACTGATCAACAATATATAAATATTTTGTGTCTATCTTAAAAAACATCTACATGTGCCCCTTTTGAGATGACACACAAAATTTCACACACATGCCTGAATAAAGACAAAATGTGCAAAGAGCCTCAAAACCTATACTTCTGGCCAGAACATGTTATTATACAAACCGCCGTTCCTCAATTTGAGTTAAATGAGATCATTCACCAATACACTGAACAGTATCATGCAAGTAGGATCACAACTGGATCATGTGATAAAATACACCTTTGACCTCATTAAAGGTGGAAGTGAGGTACAAGAGTAACCGTGGTGGAAGTCAGACCATATTGCATTGTATATTTTTTGCAAAGTTTATAAATCTGCGTACAACACCACTGTGTCAAATTTTCTTCAGACCTTGCAGAGTTTGCATTTTTGGATGTTTACCACATCAGAAGTGAGTACCTGGTTTCATTTAAATCCATACAACATTGTGATTTGTTTTGAGTTTTATATCATGTAGCTATGTTAAACCACACCCATTTATATACAGGTTATTTTACAGATTCAAGCTTTCAAAACGAGAATCAATCAAAATCAGAGTTGTAACTTATGTATGCATACAAATGAATGAGTATTATTTCTGGGTTTCTAAACTTCAAACTCACCACAACTTGTGAGAAAATTAGATTTTTCTAATTGCTTTACCTGAACAAAGACATTGCATGGCAACACTGTAATGTGTATATTCAGGGATAAAACCTGAAAAATTTATATCATGAAATCTAAAATACAGATTCAGAGTCCTGTTACATCAAGGTCATCAGATCACCTCACTATGAAAACTTCATAGATTTCTTTTCTATTATGTAAATCAAAACATTAACATATCTCTATATTTTAGACAACATTTAAGTGTTGAATGAAAATATAGCCGACTTCACGACTGACCAAAGTCCACCACATTCAATAGACAGTGGTACTTGGCAAATGTCCAACTGTGATAAATTTCAAATGAAAAGCTCTGTTTTTGACGTGCTGACTGAAGTCCACTCCATTCTATATTTACGATGGTGCTGCCAGCTTTGTAATACCGACACTTAATTATCAATTTTGTTTGCTACAGGTACTGTGCAATATAAATCTGTCTTCACTGAATTTGTCAACTGAATGAGGATGACATACATCTGGGGTGAACTTTTTGAATACCTATTATTATAGATAGATATATAAAATTGTTAGATATATAAATTATCAGTATTTAAACTTGACAAGCATCAGTCATTGCTGAGAGTAATTAAATCTGTTTTAGCCAACTGAACGTCAATCAGTAAATATGAGTTGATACTATGTTGACAGGCAGTACAAGCATTAAAACATTAAAATAGTTGGAAAGTATAAATGACAATTCTGTTGGTGAAACCACAGCCTGGCAAAACGGTTGAGCACCATATATGTCACTAAAAACAAGTTTACTCCTGCAAGTCATACAATAGTTTATAGTCTGTACAAACTTAGTAAAGCATTGGCCATAGGGGTGAAACCTCTATATTGAATTAGGGAACAGGGTTTTTTGACAGTCCATCATTTACAAGTGAAATGCAGTTTGTTCACCATCTGGGCACCGGGCCACTTAGAATGTTGCCATTAAAGCCCTAATAGCTGCTAATTTTATGCATTATTTTCATGATTTTATGTTCAAACCAAAGTTGGTTGGTGTAAATGTGCTAACTGAAGGACGTGTATTGAAGTATCACTGCTCACTGATATGGATCATGCCTACACGTTTTAACAGGCTGAATAATAAACGGGTGCCGCACCCATAAAATGACGCCCCATGGGAAAATACAAAAAAAGAGTATTTCCTGCGCATACACATGGTGATCATACCAGGAACAAGCATGTTACCATTTATTTGAATGCACATCACACGATGGACAACATTTTGTTGTTAAAATCTTTATTTTCTCTGTCATATGATTAGTTTTTGAAAATGGCGAGAAATCTAAAATGACGTTAAAATCTTTGAATTTACATGCCACTTTTGACAGTCCGGGCAGCGTTATACACTTTTTTAGTCTCTAATGAGTCTTTTTCAACGAAAACTCTTGGAAAACTAAGGATATTTTGAGATCCGTTTCTTAAACATTTGCAGCTATTGGGGCTTTAAAGTTACAATAGGGTCATTTCGATAAATAAATAGCAGTTAACTTGAAATTGTCAAATTGTACTAAACGATGATTCCAGGGGCTCTGTAGCTGATATCAGTGGAATAATAATTAATTTAAGTATCATGTACAATTTCAGATAAATTAATAACGAATTTTACCACAAAACTTTGGAAAATGTAATTTTTAATTAATGTTGTGAGGATGTATGAAAAAGGAAACAAATATTCATATCTTGAAGTTGGACTTATCATGGAATGCTGCAACAAGCGACCTCATGGCTGATATAGATCTGCTGTGAAATCTAAGATACTTGAGATAATAAACGTGTCTGGGGTGTCAAGAATACTCATACAAATGGGACATATTTGACATATTTAAATGGGACATATTTTAATATCTGAAGCAAATTTCTGAATATGCTGTAGATTCTTTTTTTGGATTGGAAAGTCCAACCTGTGATCAAATAGTACTTCTTTCTGTACATCAGTGCCAGCAGCAACCGCTGGTGCATTTATTTGCCTGAGTACTATCAACAACAGCTAAACTGTCCAGACAAAATTTTGTTTGACCAAAGCTGGCAAAATTTCCTTGCAGGATATACGTATGGACGTTTTATCATGATTGCAACAAATCTGAGTTGGGTCATCCCTACAAAGTTACATTGAGAACAATCAGACAGGAAGATTCTAAAAAGATACATTTTGGATTTTTTTGACAACAAATACCAAAATTGTCTGATACACTTGTAGATTTACTACAGGATGTTCATTAAGCAACCGGCTGGTGAATGAAAAGAACATCTCCAAAAATGAAAAATATCAGTAAATGAGGTCTAAAATCAAATTAATATTTTGCACCTGTATAAAAATACACAAGCATAGGACACATTTTTCACATGCACAATTAACAATAATTTTTTTCATCAGCACAAGAAATTAACTATTATCCGAGGGAATTTTGCTAACCCTCCATGCAGTTAAATTTGTGTAAATACGAATTATCATAGATGCTGATTAGCGTTAGCAGTTCATTTCTATGTTGATTTACTGGTATATTTTAACAGCAATTACAGAAAAACATTGCTTCATACATAATATGCATGTTTAATGGCAATCAGGGCAGATATGTTTTTCACTTTTTAATTATTATTTACTCTAATTTCCCAACGTTTGTCAGAGATGGTGATCCTTGTGAATTAACTTCTGCTGGATATTTTTATCAAACGGATTTCATTACTATACAGCTTGCATTATTCCATTGTTCATGGTCCATTCCAAAATTGGAGGTTGCAGGTTGAACTGGAAGTAATATCTGAAAGAAATACAATATAATGAGGGGGTTAATCTTGCATTAAAACATCATCAATCGAATTGATAACATTATCATCATCATCATCATCATCATCATCATCATCATCATCATCATCATCGTCGCTATCTTCATCATTGTATCATTGTCATCGTCATCATCATCATCATCATTTTCACCAAAAACAAGAACATCAACAGCAACAACAGCAACAGAACAGCTAATTAACGATGCGACTCAGGTTTAAAGGTCAATTTTAGCAATTTTTTTTTTATTTCAAATTTCGAACCACTGACACGTGGTCTTTCTTTTGGGGAAAGGTGTTGGGTCACATCGTACCGGGAAATTCCTGAAATATTACTAAAATGGCAAACTATCAGCTACACCGCATGCCATTATTTCCCTTTTGTCTTAACGGTCGCGGATTACCGACCACAATATCTTTGATAAACACGCAGAGATTATGTATAGGCTTTGCGGTATAGTGCGCATGCGCTAGCTTCAACGTTATGCTCAGCGTTTTGAACTCTGCATGTATCGGTACGGCAAACACGTCGAGCAGACCAAAGCCGGCACTCGCGCTTTGTACCGTCGAAAAAGCAAGCGAGGTCCACAAAAGCGGACCTGAAAAAGACGGCAACGTGCGCAAAGGTCGATTTAAATGTAAAACAGTCCAACTTTGGCTCATACTCCCTGCAATAACGATCAAGAATGCAGTGAAGAGTCAGATTTGGTCGAGGACGCAGACGATAACGGAGACGTGCTCAGTTTAACAACTATGAAAGTATTTGACACGCTGCTTTTCGAACATATTAGGCTAGCTGATTACATACCCGAGTCCAAAAATTAGCCTGAGCGAGATGAAACTTCTGTTAGTTGCGATAATTTTATCACTCTTGCTGTACATGCTTGGTGTTAGTATCGTGTTCTTTTACATTTTTAAACTCGAGTTTTCTATCGTGCAGTCTTTTCGTGTCTGCTGAGAAACCTTGAACAACACCGTACCCGACATCACGCGACATTTATGTCAAGGAGTTTCCCAAGCTAGTGCAGGAGTTCATACACACATAATGTAGATTCACAAGAGCAAGTTCACCGATCTGCTAATTTTTCGAAACGAAATGCAAATATTTTTTTATTTCATGCCTTTTCTTTCTTTAAATATAACCCAAAAATTAAATTACGTCAAATGTGAATTGCGAGGGTTCACAAAAAAACTTTTGTGTGCGTGTTGTCTAAACGTATCAATTACCCGCAGACTCCACAGCTGCTAGCTGGACCTCAACACTGAACGTAAAACAAACCCGGCTCAACTTCTAGAAGTGCTGAAACTAGCAATTTTTGCTATATAAGGTCAGTCATCCAAAGTTTGACTAAAAGTAAAAATCTCCAAAATAATTATGTGTGCGCTGGTATTGCGCAAGTCGAGTGACTCCACTGTAGACAAGTCGATACTCTGTCTCTCGGAACACGCTGTCGATGACAGCCTGCACTGTTCTACGCTACGGCGTGATTATTATTAGTTTGATAAAATCGGTACAAGAACACATATAAATAAAGTTTGAAAAAATAACACGAGTCAATCTCTCCCGTCGTAACGAAGGGCGACAAGTTTGCAGTGCGTTGCAAAAGCTAAGAAAATACGACAGACACTTTATGTTGTCAAGAGTTACGTGTGTTCGTCTCATCTTGAGGTAGGAAAACTAGCAAGTGACGTCGCGTTCGCACAGTGTCGGCGCTAACATGAACCCTGACAATCACTTTTCACAAAGAACATGCATAAATTGCCGATCGCGAGACAGGAAGTAAACAACTTGAGTCAAGAGTGAATGCCCGACGCGATCGCGCCACGACAGCACATAAGTCTCGATCGGATAGACTTTTTTACGCAAGTTTCGACGTCTTCGTCTTGACTGTGAACTCTGGTAACCAGATTGTAACCGTTGAGACAACAGTATACAGTTAATCTACTAGTTAAACGTTCCAGAAATGGATTAAATCGCTAAGTACCCCTCTGTGTTGTTGTATAAATACCACCCACTGCTGGCACTAAGTATTTGCCAGTTCAGTCATTCAGTGTATAATTTCTTTCTATTTTCACATGATCTGCAATCCTAAACATATTCTAAATTCCCAAAACTGACTCTAAATATTTCAACTTAGTCCTGGTGTAAGAAAATTCGCAGAAAATAGTGCGCGAGTCGGACTTCTTGGTCACAATGTGTGACGCATAGGTCGTTTACACAAATCGTCGATTTTCTCAGTTCCGTTTTTGGCAGTGCGTACATTGTTCAAATAAGTATAAGTCGGCGGCGCCTGGACAGACTAGCCTGATTTTTCACCTGTGGACAGTGAATGAATATATCTGAAAGACCGCGTCTCAGATTTCCGATAAAGGGCCTGGAAGTGAAGATATCCTGACAAACGTGAACAAAGGCTGATAATTTATGCAAAAAACGTCAAGTTGACACTTTGAAGGTGCATTGTGCGCAAACAAAAGCGAATTTCAAAAATCCGGAACACGGTTTTTTGCCCAGTATACCCAGCCGTCGATTGCCGTAAACAGATCACCAAGGCCGATTGGAGATTTGTACTTACACTTTTTTGAGTAAAAAAACTAAAAAACACGTGTTTTTGAGTAAAACAGCCGTATGCACACTGTTTTTGAAAAACTAACAAATTTTCTGAACTCTTCAGTGACCGAGCAGATAAAAAAAGTACCACATGTCGGGTGTGTGACCACGTCTTCTTTGTGAAAATGAGGATTGAAAACAAGTGACAATGAACCTGAGTCGCTACCCACAACTAAAATACAATAACACTAATTTTTCACACTACAATCAAGATAGAAGATGATTGTAAATAGTTTATCAAAATATCAAATACCCGGTATAATAAACTTAGCATCAAAATGTTGACCACTGTTTATCTGCTGAACAGATTATTGGTAGTGCATGTATAATTGTAGTAAATTATGAACAAAAATTACGGCTGATATTGATAAGGACAAATGATATAAACGAGATGTTTCATGACAAAGCAATCTGGATAATTTCATCACCCATTTTTGGTAAATATGAATGATGATATTTCACAGTCAACGAGTATAATTTCATTGCTTCCGATTGACATATGAACACATGTGTTCATCTTCTTTGCCTCATATGTATGAACAAATTTTGTCTATTAATTCTTGGTTTGAGGCCTTTTTGCATTTTAAATATATAAATGACTTTTAATCTATTAGCTACACAACCAGAAACTATCATTATTATACACCTACTGCCGTAACCTATGGGAGTTTGACTGTCCAATAACTTTCCGTATTTTGTATAGTACGCGGAGTCCCGAATACGAGAGACGCGCGACGTTTGACCTTGCAATTATCGGATGTAAACAAACTATCTAACGGTGAGTTATAGACATAATAACAACTTCCACCAAAATGTATTCAAAGTATAAGGTTTAAAACACGCTTAACACAAAACTGAGTCTAAATGCAATTGATTTTTATCTTAAAAAACTAATTAAATTGAAAACATTCAGCGAAGTTTGCTTGTACTGCACAGAAAATTAATTGGCTTCGTGCCAACGCAAGGGACTTGTACTATGGAGCAGAAGATCGCGCGCGTTCCACTCATATCGCGCGTGCCGCATCCCTCAAAATTTACCATAGAATTAGTTTATTCAGACGATTAATGGAGGGAGGTGTATAATAGGGTTATACACAAAATACGGCCCTGTATGGACTCAGGCTCAGTGAGTGACGTATTGGACGAGCCGAGTCACTCACTGAGCCCTCGTCCATACAGGGCCATATTGTGTGAATAACCCTATATTATAAGACTTAGTTTGGTTCTCAAAATATTGTTTATACATCCATGGCCAGAAGTCGGGATTTTTTCATTTTAGACATTTTTACATTTTAGTAGTGCATGTTTGACATGTTAGGTCGGAACTAACGTGACCAAAAAAGCCAAACTTGCAAACCTATCGTGTATCGTGCAGACCCAACATATCCGCACCTATCGTTTCTAAAATGTCCAACGTGTATGTCAGGTCGGAACTAACGTGCCTAAAATGCCAAACGTGCAAACCTATCGTGTATCGTGCAGACCTAACGTTAATAACCTATGTCTAACATGTATAGCATTTTAGGGCGTACAAATAAGTCCTATTCTATCATGCCAATCGTGCAAACCTATCGTGTATCGTGCACGCCTAACATGTATCCTATCGTGTATCGTGCAGACCTAACCTGTACGGACCTAAAGTGTCTAAAATGTAAAACGTGCATGTCATTTTAGGTTCTCAACATGGGTCAAGTCTATCATGCCAATCGTGCAAACCTATCGTGTAACGTGCCGACCTAACGTGTACGGACCTAACGTGTCTAAAATGTCTAACGTGTATATCATGACTGTACCATTCAACTTATCTGGAGACCCTAAAATGACATACACGTTAGACATTTTAGACACGTTAGATCCTTACACGTTAGGTATGCACGATACACGATAGGTTTGCATGATTGCCATGATAGCTCTTGACTCAATTAGAGACCCTCATTGACATACAAAAAATGAACACGTTTGACATTTTAGACACGTTAGCTCTGTCAACGTTAGGTCGGCACGTTATACGATATGTCTTATGATTGCCATGATACAATTCTACTTATCTTGAACCCTAAAATGACGTACACTTTTGACGTCTGTAGACACAATATGTCTAATGTGTATGTCATTTTAGGTTGTCAACATGAGTCAAAATCTAACATGCCAATCGTGCAAACCTATCATGTATTGTGGAAACCTAACGTGTACGGACCTAACGTGTCTAAAATGTCTAACGTGTATGTCATTTTAGCTTCTCCACATGAGTCAAAATCTATTATGCCCATCGTGCAAACCTATCGTGTATCGTGCACACCTAACGTGTACGGACCTAACGTGTCTAAAATGTCTAACGTGTATGTCATTTTAGCTTCTCCACATGAGTCAAAATCTATTATGCCAATCGTGCAAACCTATCCTGTATCGTGCAAACCTAACGTGGTCAGCACCTTACACGATAAGTTTGCACGATTAGCATGATAGATTTTGTCTCAATTACATCCTAAAATGACATACACGTTAGACATTTTAGACACTTTAGCTCTGTAAATCTTAGGTCAGCACCTTATACGATACGACTCAAGATTCACGAGATGGCCTACAAACACATCGTCGTACACCACGCCCTCTTCGGCGAGTCTTATCACCCAACGCCGAAAAGGCCGTGGTATCACTGGCCACGTTTAGCGTTCACGCATTGCTGCAAGGCTCTATGATAGTCGAGGAAAAACCTACGAGCCAATCAGATTGCCCGTTACAGAGCTGATCTTGGTGTTTACCACACAGCATTCACTGTCGACGCGCAATGTGTAAATGTTTAATGTTTTTGGACTCAACCGCTCTATTCACACCAAAGACGCCATTGATAATTATTTTACAAGGAAAAGATGGGTTTCTTTGCACAAGGACCAGCGGTGGCAAGTCTGTATGCTACCAGGCATGACAGGCCGTCCGTCCCATCGTGTTTCACGGGCGTTATATTTAGAGGTTATAAACGGCAAGCGAGGGTATTTGGTTGCAGATATAAGACCTCTGGGCTGAAAATTAGCATATTTGGCGGGAAATAATCACCGAGCGAAGCGAGGTGATTATTTCACCCAAATATGCTAACTTTCACCCCAGAGGTC
>LD349936.1:170166-180340 GCA_001465055.1 Ptychodera flava | reverse complement strand
TACACGAAGCGGCAGACAATCACAGGTGCCGACAACGTAAATGTATTTTCTTCACGGCTGAGGAGGCTTGTCATGTCCACCTGATTGCTACATAGTGTGGAGTATTCCCACACAATTGTCAATACCATTGAAATTGAAAATGGCCCCATCCATACTGAGATATCTCCACCTCAAATCAACTCCAAGAAAAACGGAATTGCCTTCTCCTTATTAACCCTAAATACAGTTTGGAAATTGCTTCGAGCGGAGAGGATTCCCATTCTATTCTTTCCCCTCCCTACTAACCCAGCTTGTAATCAAAACAATTCCCTAAGGCCAGTAAGGGGAGCCCTGTCCCCATCACTCACAAAAGTTCATCAGAGGGAGTTCCACGCCGCATTGATTGAACATGTTATTTCATTCATTGGTACCCCTTCTGTAACACATCACGGCAAAATCACATCACTCAAAATGAATTATTCGTATTATTATTATTCTGGTACTTTTGTACAGTATTAAATGTGCAAGGCAAAGCAGCCATGTCGTGAACATATACATAAGATGACTTCTCTTCCCGGGTATCTCTTGAGTTTATATTACGGATGGCTTACGATGGCCTTTGCAGTAGTCAGGACAAATGAGAAAACAAATGGCTATTAAGCTAGTGTGCACCACGAAAGTGAAAGACTTAAACTTTTGCTCAAATTTTCCTCAATGAAACATTCAGCCTTATTCTACCAAATCAATAATAAAAATCAGGGGTTACCGTGCAAATTTTGGTACTAGAGAAAGCAAATTACCCAATATTTACCGATATTGGCCTTTCAAAATGGCCGCCATCACTGTGTTAACTCTATAGGGAAAGATATAATTCTTGATTTTCAAAAAAACTGAGACAGGGAAAATTTTTCATTCACTGAGAGCTAATGAGCCCCCACAAGTGGTAGATTAGAAAAGAATTGTGAAAATTTGAGAGTCCGAATATCTGTCCCCGTGGCGCATTCTACGTTAAAAGTCATTGCCTGTTGGCTTCGTAAATCCTTACTATCTGCATTACAGAGCACAGTTGCCAAACAGAAAGTGGAAGAATAGTAATAAATCAGAGAAAACCAGGCTCATAAAAACCATATAGACTTTGAATCAAGAACAACGGTCAGATAAAGAGCTAATAATAGCGGTGCATGTTTTCTGAGAATAAATTACTGCAATTGTGGCATCAAACAATAACAGTCACCAGCTCAGTAGCCTTCAGGTATTTTTGGTAATACCTTTCTTCATCATTTGTAACACCGGCTGAAATTCACTTCCTTTCATCAACATGAAAACAAGAATACCTGTAACTTTTAACAGATTTTCATCATTTTTTGCGTTGTTAAACAAGTACTCTGCCCTCTTGTCTCTAAATTATGTTAAAATATCTGGTATTGGACTTGCAAACACAGCATTGTGCGCAAAGCCAACATTATTGTGATAAAGAAAATTTTTGTCCGAACTAATAACGTCTAACGGTGACATTGGACGTGACACTCGTACAGACTGTTGACGAGTTGAACACTCGGCTTCAAAGTTCAACGTGATTTTTTGGAGCAGCACAAGAAACTGTGTTTTACAAACAGAAAAGAAAGTAACATTAAGTATATTGAAAGTTACAGCTACTGAAAAGTGTTTTGTAAAAGGCCAGTAATGCTACCTTTTGATAATTTTTGTCATATTTTTGTTTGTAATGTCAACCATGATTTTTTGCTCTACTCCTCAAAGTAGGTTGAGGTAAACAGTATTCAGCTTGTCAACTCATCCTGTACTTATGTAAACTGCATTGTTATTGCTGACAAGTGAATTCCGTCCGGACTAGTGTGATCAGTACTGTGCATTTTACACATATAGAAGCAATGTTGATAAGCTAAGTAATGGGTAATGAAAAAATCAAAAATAAACATTACTAGCCCTTTAAAACAAATTTCTATGTATCCGTGTATTGAAATTTTCTTCTATTTAGATATTTTCTGTACATCAGGCATGAGAGCCAGGATAGTCTCCAGGAGAAATTCCTATAGCAAGATAAAATATAACAATAAATGTAGGTCAGTTTTGGTGATATACTTTTGTTTTAAGAGTGGTAGTATATCAAATAGACCTGGCTGGCTACTATACTATGTATATTATTAGTAAACAGTCATATAATCAAATTTTATAACACTCATATAAATACATTCAGACATTATGAAACAAACAGGTAGGGTTGTATAATTGATAAAAAAACAAGTACCATGGTCGGAAAACATACTCTTGATAACTGAAAATCAAGTCCCGTATTATTCATCAGTCTGCATGGGTGGTGTGGAAAAACCATAATGTACAACTCTTTGATATTAATTGACAGGACAGTTGCTGTAATCTTTTCATGTTTAGTAGCCGTGGGTTTTTCGCTACAATAGAATGATATGTGCAGTATATTGTATAGTTATTTTGTAGAGCAGGATTGATCGACTGGTGTGTGATTATGAATATGCCAAATGTTTTGTAACTGTATATTATCATTAATTTATTGCCTAAAAATATTATGAACTTGTAATGAATAAAAGAGTGCAGCACATGAGCAACAGGCTGTGTTGACAGGCCCAGTCTACTGTAGGAAGTAGAATAAGACACTCTGCCTCACAATCAGGTTGAAAATAGCGGGAAAAAATATGAAAATGGTGAAAATGTGGCTATTTACGAAGTTGTGATTTCTTATATTCTTGAGTGTATGATTGTCCAGTTTACAAATTTGGCTTAAGTTTTTGTGCCCATGCCAACCGGCTGAAGATGACCATAATTATATTAACCTCCACGGAGGATGCTCCTAAATCAAAGAAAGGATATCACATGACGCAGCCAAGTACCATGGTAACAGGTAACCCTTATGTGCATCTAATAAAGTCTTGCTACCGTGCTCTTTCAGGAAATGTCTTGCCTTGAGGTAGGCTGTTTTTACTACCCATGATGCCATGAGTGGGGAATACTCAGGTCTACTGAATATGGATCTAAATGCAAGATTTTAGTGGAAAACATATTGCGGAATCTGGACAATGAGAGAATGTTCACACATGAAATGAAAGCATGACATATATCTGATGACCATGCCCGCTCACGGTTGACTTTGCTTTGTACAAAAACAAAATATACAAAAAAGCATGAACTATTGTGAATTACCTTATGTAGCTGTGAGGTATCATAGTATGTCCTTTAACCTTATGGCAAAATAGCATTGTTTAGATATGAGACTGCACAACAATTTCAAAAATCAAATGATAGGCGGCCAAACAGCTTTAGGTCTTTCATTCAGTCCGATGCTCAGCCAAGGTGCATTGCACATTTGTTTGTTAATCCCTCCATAAAGTAACAGTTAGAACATGAAAGCAACATTCTAAGACATGAAAACAGTGGTGTAGCTGTTGTTCTTTCGGTGCTGTGAACCCCTCAGGCGAGTCCTCAGGCAAGTGTTAATTTTCATTCAGACCGGGTGAGCTATCGGGCCAGGACAGATGGTTTGCCATGCAAGCTTAATGAAGTCAGCGCATCATACAAGTCAACAGAGGAGGGCGTTCTGAAGTGTGTGTGATGTGTTTCACATGCCTCATTGTTCCACCCTTTCACTACCATGGTTTGTCCCAAACCTATTGTTATCACTGGTGATTGTGGACCTGTTTACAGGGAATTGAGGATAAACGGGTTTTAAAAAAAGAAAGGTTGGTAGGGTGTCTTTGTTTGAACTCTGCGCGGCATAATAACTTGGTTCCAGGAGGCACAGGTGTACCTTTCCTCCAAAGATATTGAGTCCGTTTGATTTCTTCTTCCTTGCATTGATTAAAGAAAAAGACAACTGGCATAGTGACAGCATAACATGGGCATAATCCCTGTGTTCATCATACATAATGTGTACAGTAGCACTGTAAATCAGGTTGACATTTAACTTTATATAATATAATAGTCCTCAACAAAATGATGATCGAAGTATTGATGATTTCAAGTCGAATCCAATGATTTCAATGGCTGAAAATTACTGACGGATGACTACTTTTACATTCCGTAGATTTATCATTTTGCATGATTTACTTTGTTGTAAAAATTGAATGTTTAGTTTGGTTGTAACCACGCGAGTAGAATCACCACATGAATCCAAAGGGCAATTGTGATTTACCATTTTGAATAGGGTTATATACTGCTTCTCATATTGCTTTCATGAATATGCTGGTCGCCACACTGGCTACGCAGGCATGGTATTATAGGAACCAATACTGCAGTGATCTGGATGAATATAAATCAGAACGACAGACCTCTGCCAGCAGTTTGTACATTTTAAATGGTACGCAGGAAACGTAAGATGTTTGTCAGTTAACTTCCACTGATAGCTGTTGTTTACAATTCTGTCAAAAAAAATGGAGGACCTGCAGCCAAAACCTCCACATACTTCAGAGATGGCACTGTCTGTGTTAGTTATCAGGTCAGGTGGTTCTTAGTCGTACTAGATTCTTAAAAAATTTAAACCTTCAATATACAATTGTACCAAAGATCATCAGCCCACAGTGGTCTTTTGAAACTCCCTGGCAACAAAAATTGTGCAGATTTGTCACAACCCAGAGCAAGCTAGCAAGTCCTGAATTAAATCTCTGTTTAATACCTTGACTGTTACCATACTTAACTTTACAAGCTGTCATTTATTTATGTTCATATCTCAGTATGAGTGATAGAAAGATTCCTATAACTTTGTATACCTTGAATTTGACTCATGTTTCATGTAATGCAATAAAAGAAAATCTCTGTTGTAGACAGTACTGCTGTCTATGGTTCAGTGTTTAGAATTGATGTCACTGCAAAAGCTAAAAAAAATCATCTCACTCATCAGCATTACCACACTGTGAAAGACATTCTACAGTTGTGCAAAAATGCCATGGAAGAACAAAATCAACAATGTTTTTTTCAAGCTGGGCAGAAATTCCTCTTTTCCAATCCTTCTTGAAACACTTCACCAGCTGTGAGAAGATTTCAAGCAGAGATGGGAGTCTACGACAACTGTAAGAATTGTGAGATGTGTGTTTGGGATGAAAGAATTAATGTTGTGGTGCGTGAGAGAACTGCCAAATTGCTCTCAGGTGATGCAAGCAGCGTTGCAACAGGCAGATGAAATAGTCTATGGGTTATTCAGACGGCTAGAGTAACTTCATAGAGTGAGTTTGCAGACTGACATGTATACTGTATGGTCAGCAGCCTGTAGTTCTTGGTATTTTTGGTTCTAGTGTGTATGCACCAACCAACCAAGCAAATGTATTTATTCATCCCAGTGATTTTCAAAGTTCCATTTAACAACACAAAACCGAGGTATTTATTAACAATATCTGTGTTTGGATTCTCACAACCTCACCTCAGCTGGGCAATTTTGCCATTTCCTGCCTTTCCTCTTTAGTCGTTGCCCAGTTCACCAAACTGGCTGTCAACAAGGCTACGTATTTGGATTGGACCTGATGGCTGGCTAGCCAGACTGTTGAGGGCACATCAGCGTAGCTCAGGGATAAGAAGCTGTATAGGTATAAAGCAAGCCAGGGGCTCTGAGAGAGTCTAATGTATAGCGAACATGTACCAAATAAATTGAGTGTTGAATTGTCATAACATCCTTCCATCTGGTCTGAGATTGGTGTAAGAAGATCGGCCTGGAGATGTCCATAAGTTGATCTCATTTGCAGTGGTTGTTTGTTCTTGAGGTGTCAGTAATTGGTAGCAGAACGGAGTTTACTGGACTTGTAAACATTATACACAGTACATGTGGAGTACTTGACAGTTTGTGAAAAAACAGAAATGCCGGGCAATTATTTGTGCATAGTTGAAAAATTAGCTACATCACATCGAAATCTTTCAGAACTGTGTTTATCTTTGTGTCCCAGATACGGTTTTTGTAGACAGAGGTCATATGGCAAGGACCGTGCCTTGGGAGAAAAGCGACAAGCTGTATGGCCTGGGTTTACAGATACCATATCTGGGCTACGAAAGGTTTTGGAATTGTTAAATCTGTGATAGCTAAACTTCTCAGTTTCACAGATTCAGCAAAACTGATGTGTTGTTGTTGTTGAGTATATGAAGGAAAACGCATCATAGCAGTGGTGATAAAAAAGATAAATTTATATTCAGGCACTCGCCTGCCTTATTTAGGGAAAGAGCACCCGCGCTCTGTACAGCAAAATATTGCAAAAAATATTCTCAAATATTTTTTTACAGGGCTGAATGTACTGTTATACCTAAATACCTAAATAATCTACAAGATGAAATAGCATATGGCTGCAAAATACGGTGTATGTATTTTGCAGTTTTCAATAGAAAAGTTCACCTTTATCAGGGTTGATAATGATTAAAGAGTTATGACTTTTGTACACACCAAAAACTTGCTGAAATTCCGTGCACTTTGCTTTTCAATTGCTATCATATATGTTTGCTATCATAATCATTTCAGCTCTTGCATATCTCAACCTGTAAACCTTGCCAGAAGGTTAGTCAATAATTTGGTCAACATGTACGCCTTCCCCCTGATGTCTTATGATATGAATCCTGTCATGTTTTTTCATTCTGTTGTGTATACTCAACTAAAACCTAGTCCCATTTTATTGTGAAAAATGTAAATATTATAAATTAATAATGAAGTCCCCTTGTATTGCTGTTGTCATTACCCATTTCAAATAGGATATTTTGTGAAAAATACAAGTAGATTTAACTGAATCGGATATAGCTTGGATACTTTTTTGCAGAAAGTTTTGGAAATGTATTTTTGAAAGGAGTATGGGAGATATTTGCCAAGTGTTTGTGCTCTTCTGTCCACTTTGCAAATAAAAAATGTTTGGCATCAGGATCCCCCATGGTTTATGCAATGAGACAGTGTGTGCAGAGGGGAAATATGCCACCAACCATGTATGATATAGAAAAACATACATATCCTGTCAGAGTTGACCTTTAACCTGTCTACGACCTTTGACCAGACATTTCAAGTCTGAAGACTGAATGCTGATTCAGATGGGAAGTGACTTGTGCCCCTGCGGATTATGAATATGATAACTAGCTGGGCCGTATTAATGGTAGGACTGATCAATTTCAGAGAATCAAGATCATTAATGGTGTAATGTGTTGTGCAGAAATCAGTGTACGAGACTGTAAATTTCAATGTTCTCGCCGCTGTCGATGTCAGTACCGTGTTGTTGTGTGATGGATGTCAGTTCACATTCCATCTTGACTTCAATTTGCCAGCCATTGGATAATTTCTGTCTCCCATTTCCTGCGCCGATTTTTCTCTCGGTGGGTCTCCTGTGTAGACCGCGTGACATTTTTGTGAAATGTGTCGTTCACATTTCAAATTTTCAGGCTTTCAGGTTTTCTCGATTATGGTTTAATATGCATCATACACAAGCCGCTGAAGGGTTCAACCATTTGAGATGAGTCATAACAACCGCATTTCTTATTTTGACATTATGTTCATGCATACAGTAATTTCCACCTAGAAGCTCTGTGCAATTTCATCTCGTTTTTCCTTTGTTCTCAGTGTTCTTCATGTGTGTTGTGTGCCCAGAACAGAATTCACTGAAAAACCAAGGTTTTTTTCAGTGGCGGAGGCAGTATGATAAACACGCATATGATATTCACTCAGTGGCTAATGGCGATGTTATTGGAAGGGCCTCAGGAGGGGATATTGTTGTACTGTGCTTGGCCTCCCTCCAACATGCCATCTTCTGCTGTGTGTTTTTGCATTGATTGAGAAACGTGCACGCAGTTGGAAAAAATACAGACGCTGGTGGAAATGTGCAAGTTTGGTATTGTCCATTCCTCTGTGTCTAGGCTCAATTCGGTTCAGCCGGCCTCTTCTGATAGGAGATATCTGATACAACATCATTCTCGAAATAAAACTCGATTCCAGTCGAGTTTAATATATTTTGTGGAATTGCTGTAATCTTCGTCAATGGTACTCCTGCGCTTCGTTCAAACAGACTCCCAACTGTCTTCCGTAGCAAAAATTTATTTCCGTAGTGGCATGTAGCTTGGGAATTTCTACATTATGGGCTATCGTACAGTGATTGAACTGCCCACATACCAGCAAAAGTATGGTAGATCACATACTTGTTTTAAATTACCAGATCAACAGACTTGGGCAAGTTTTTAGCAATCTTTCCCCAGCGGGGTGCTTGATTTCCTGGTTTTGTGCTCTTTAAATTAAGATTTTACATTTATCAAAGAGGAAGAAACAACCCTTTCATTTTATTAACACACATCATATGAAAAAATGTCCATCATCGTAATATCAATAACTTGTAGGTGTTGTAGGAACAGTAATTATGAACCAAAATGACACTTGGGTTCTCATAAAAGGAACGTTTCATTCTAAAATCTGTGAAAATAAAATATACAGGCATAATATTTTAATTTTCATAGTACTAAGGTGGTAGTCTTGTGTGCCACCACTGTTGAAACAGTCAGGTGGAGATCATTTTACGTATGAAATGTGATCTTTTTTTGATCAGAATCTCTTGGTTAATATATATACTTCAACAAAAAATTTTAATCAGTGAGGATCTTCTAGTATTGCTATCACGACAGTAAATATAATCAGTGAACTTGTGTCATTTTTACTCTGATAAATACATTTCAACATTGCGTACTTGTGTCCCAATTTGACTATGTTTCCCTGTTTTACATTATTTACATGTCGACTTGCATCGCAAGATTAGAAAGGGGCACAGAATCCCAGAGTAATGTATTTATGTCATTCCATCAAGATTTTGAGTTCAAACGGTCAAGAGCGGAGATCAGTGGACACAGGACAGTCTTGTGCATTACGTGCATTACTCACTGGTAACATAGGGAGTTGTCAGGGATGCAGTACATTGATAGAGGCCCCCCTAAGAAAGTCCCTTTTAGTACTCACCCAAATGTGTCTCAGTGTAATCTTCACTCTTGCCATCAAATATAAGCAAGACAAAACCAAGTTAATCTAAGCGACACGGCATTCCAAAAGCATACGCATCAAGTTAATTTATATCGGTGTTCAGAGATGTATGTAGTTCACTAAAGGTTTAGGCAAAGACTAAATGTGGCATGTTGGTGAATGGTGCATTGTGACACTGATTGTACCCTACAAAAGACATCAGGTTGATGTTTTATTTGAAAAATTCAAGATTCTTGATATCTACTATTCTGACATGTAACACAGAAGATACTCGTCAGATGTTTTCAGTCTAAGCACTGATGACAAGGAAGTTAAAATAACTCATATAAACTGAAATCTTTATTTCTGGATTCTGCTGTCCTCAAAACTAAATACAGTAGGACAGTTTTATGCGAGGAAATGTCAACCTCACAAGCGGCGAGCATAAAATCTGTGAGTTCATCAGATCTGAATTACTAACGACAGAGACTTGTAAAATAGCCTGGTACTATACATGCATGCATACATGCAAGTACAGTACGGCCATTACAAACCAGGGAGTGATTTCCATCATTGATTTGATGTCAGCCTGAAATGGCCGCTATCTTCATTTCCTGGTCTCTCTGCATGCAAGCTACACTATTCTCAACCTGAATTCAATTAACTCAGCTGACTCATTCTCAAAAACACATTCAGAATGTGATTGAAATGGCTCCTGAAGATTGTGTTTTTTTTTACTCATCAGTTTGTTTTCTTTTGACCTGATCATAAATGATGAACTTCTTTTCGATTCAGGTATGTCAGAACTGACTGTAAACATTAAAACAAGGTCACCATTATCACTAGTGTTTCATTTTCATGATTGATAACAAATGTTTAATATTTTATTTAATTTGAAGAATTAGGCATTCACTTGTCAATTTATATTGATGTTTTTTCCCCAGGAAAATTACTGCATTCGCAAAATGATATATTGAGAAATGGCAAACACCATGTCATGAATTTGACAATGTAAAACCCTGCAGCGTCCGCTGTGTAGTTTGCGTGTCCTTTCTCCTAGAGGTATCGCATTAATGTGATGCTGTCATAGATTTGAACTTATTGTCAATGCAGACAGCTACCCGGGCAATAAGAGCAATGATTGAACATTCTAAGGCCATAGATCTTTGAAGTGGATGAGCCGAGGTGGCTTATACAGATTTACTGCTGAAGCAAGTTTTGCCCAGCATACTGAGAGCTTCAGTGTGTGTACCAGTTGCT
>LD349936.1:156289-169517 GCA_001465055.1 Ptychodera flava | reverse complement strand
TACAGTGACAGGGATAAGTAAAAACATGGAAATTTAACGCATGAAGGTTTGTCGGGCATTTTTCGTTGTAACTTTCGGCCGATCCGTGAAAATCACGAATAACGTATACTTCAGCGGTAGCCAGGAAGCACGTGGGACATTGCATAATGAGGCAGTGAACACTGGAGGACCGGACCTACACATTGACCAATCAGGGAGCTGTAAAGTGAATAATACATAGTAATGAGACCTAACGCATGAGGTCCCACCAATCAGCGTAACGCAAATGGACCTTAAATTACCAGATGAACCAATCACTGATGTTGGTACATATGTCATGGACCTGACTTATGAAACAGGACTAATCAGACTATAGTCTATGGTCAAACTTCTTGTCAGCTAAAACATTGAAATGGTCACTCATACAGAAAAGTAAGCATGGCCTGTGTTCATCATAATATTTACTGGCTAGTGTACCATTGGCTTGTATTCAATCGTCATTCAATATTATTACAAAAAACACACATCTAGTGATATCTAACACTAGCATGAAAGTACCACTTGAAAATGATCAATGTTAAAGTCAACAGATTAATCAGAATAACCTTTATTCAAGTGGGACAAGATTCTTAGAATAAACAGTTGTAAGAGAAGTGAACTATTTAGATCTTCTTCTTGCTTGATTCAATACAGTACAGTGGAATTTGTTACTCATCAATATCATCTCATCAAATCTGTAATATATAAAATGCAAAGATTTTGGCTCCAATATTGCCATATGTATATATATATCAGGTAGTGATTTACATTTTCACTCAATGGCAAGGAAAATCCTGAGTGGTCAGAAAGTTTCACTGTAACGGTAAAAGTTGTTTCAAGACTGGAAGAAGGGAGGCCGACTATTTTAGCCATAATGTAGAATTGAACTGTAAGTGTTTTGCTGTGTCTGGTTGTTTCTTAATCCAGTGTGCAGGGAGTTATTTGTTAAATTAATCCTGTCATGGATGATTCATTATCAAAAATCGAACATAACTGAAACTCAATGCATGGAAAATGTTTTAGAGGTGTATCTTCATCTTGTGTACACCTATACCTGCAGCCCCTTCCTTCTGTATCCATTACCTATGAGTGTAACCGACTGATATTCATGTATAAGTGATGAAGATGTCTTCCTCAATTATTCATGCTAGCTGTACTGTGTTGGCTTTCATGACTTGCTTCAAATAATGGAACAGAAGAGATCTTGTGACTTGCTAAAATGGAGGCTTTGATGATGGGCTGGTAAATTGGATTGTAATTTTAAACTGTTTCTGTCAGTGCGCGGTGATCATTGCCCGGTAATCAGCCGGTCTCTGTGACCATGATGCTGACAAAATGAGAGATGTTTGCCAAGGGTTGTAACCGTAAGTCCCCGGGTTCTCTGACAGGTGTCTGCCCTCTGCAATGCTCGCCTTGCCAGTGTTGTCGAATCAGGAAAGGGATTGGCTGACAAAACAGCCAATTGCAGGAGAGCTCATACTCCTATGCCACCTATCGAGATCATTTCTGTCATTTCCAATCTCCATGTTTATTTTCACTGTGTTTCCTGGATACCGGATTCAGATTTTCTTTAGATTTCCGCTTAGAATCCAAGAAATCTCCAGCTACAGCTAATGTAAAACAAACCACGTTGGATTTGAATTCATGTATTTCATATGAATTGTGTTCATTTCAATGTCATCACTTTTTGAGAACAGATGCTTTTATTTAGGAACAAGCCAGATTTGGGCAAACTTTTATATAATCTGCATTTCATGACTGAGAAAGATAATTTTGAAGGCCAAGATTCAGAAAAAAGCATTAAGAAATGCAAAATTTTCACAAATGTTTGTAAATAATATGATTGATATTGTGATATCTGTAAGGTATCATATTTATTACTTATCAGAAATTGTTCCTGTTCATCACGTGTTACCTTGACTACTTGTAAGCTGATTACCACATAAACATACTAAAAATTCTTGGTTTGAATGAACACTGTTGACGCATTCTGTAAAGATGTCATGTCTTTTGTTCAGGTACATTCATTATTCCATAGCAATGCAAGCCAATGCAATAGACACAGTAAACACATTTCCATTTCCGGTATTGAGATCATAGTCAACAGTGCTTCCTTCTACATTTCACCAAAGACAAATTCTGATTCCACTTTCATGGTTATCCCATTCAGTGGATGTGACATCTATTGATAACTGGAAGTTGTCGAGTTTTTTACATTTATGATTTTTCTCCCTTTCAGAATGACAACTCTGTATTTCCTTTGAACCGCTGTATTTAATAGGATATTTTGAAGACCTGTCCATCAGGCTTCAAATCTGTCATGTGAATCCAATTCCATTTCAACATTCAATTCCTCCCGCGGAGAGCTAATCAAATTTCCATGGAAACACACAATGGCAGAGTAACACTTAACCTTGGTCAATCCCGCTGTCGTATTTTTCTTTTTTAACCCAATTACAGGAAAAGAGAATATACTCTGATGAAGAGGTGGAAAAAAATGTACAGTTTTCCCATTTTAAAGCTAAAAAGCGGTCATATCTCGGTTTAAGTTTCCTAGGCCAATTAAGCATGATATTATTGGCATTTGCAGTTGTTAACGTTTTGTTGGTGATCCGCAGTCCATGTTTTGTAATGTCCTCAAAGGACAGGCAAACAATGGTTCATCCTACATTTATGGGAGAAAGCAAATGCTCTCAGGTGTGCTGCGAGAAGCCTCTAGGTAAGACCCAATAATGGAATACTCTTACCAGGCCCTGGCCAAGGTAATGGGGAGCAGTCCAACTGGGAAAAGCCATACCGCTGTCAGTCAAAATAACATATTGTTGGTGCGAGGAAGGAAAACGATTTTTGCTCCACTACTGACAGAAGTATAGACTGAAAGATTTGAAATCTGAGATTTACAAATATTGTTTGATGTTGTACATATACATCACTGCAAAGTATACGATGCACTAACCACTGCAAAAGCAGTTAGGGTTTTGGTTTAGTCCTAGTCGTTTTTCATTGACTGGTAAAAACTTTTGAAATCGCAGAGTTTTCACTCTGAATTTTCAAACCATGAAGACAAGTTATCTGAAGTTTTGTTGACAAGTAAAGTATTTTAGCAACAGTGTTCTGAGTTGCTTTGAGTATAATAATTTCATTCATGTTCATCATGCTAGCTTGGCTTACTGTGGATTGCTGACATTTGTCATGTAGCTGTGTCAGTCAATCTGAATTTACTGTCAGTGATGGCTCGCATTTTAATATCATTAAATTTTCATGATACCTTTGTTCAGTGTGATCTCAAAATTACAGAGAAATACACACGACCAGCCCGAGACACTCAAGACTTGTGACTTGCTTGAAAGTTCCACGGCAAAGGTCATGTTAAATGTACAGATATAGGTTAACACATTACAATCACTATCTTTATAGAATTGCATTATGAGGATTGGCTTTTTATCACATTGCTCAATACCCTTCTTGTTATCACAAGTTAATGCAGTTGTAATTGACATTTTCAAGTTCCGTGTCATCATGAACGATTGACGATGATCACCACGGATATCACCATTTCCTTTTGTCATAATCATAAAAACAACCTTATGTTGCCATATCACAGCGATACAGTGTTCGTTGCTCGAGTAACTAAAAAAAAATAGCCACGGCTTTGTGAGATATACGGTACACCACAAACTCTGAAAGAATTCGCATTCTGCTAGGCTACCTGCGCCATCCACTCATGACTATTTTGTAAATGTTTTGCAGGTAGACAGAGACGAGCACACGGACTCCCATGGCATTCAGTGTCAGTCAATTCTCCCATCCAATTAAGCACAATCTCAGAGAGTGTACAGATGTACTCAGCCATACGTCTTCACTCTATGCTGCAGAGACATAAGCTCTACCCTATGTACCTTGCAGTCTGGTGTACAAGTACACAGGATAATGACATACACAAAGTTCATCCACATCTGGTACTTAAATGTCAAGACAAACTTCCCCAATGGCTGATTCCAGTACATGTGTAAACTTGTTTCCTTCAGCTCTAGCTATCTTGTCGATAAAGATTTATTAATTTCCCCACTTCTGCACATTTAATTGCAGGATACTCCCCCCATCGATTCATATTTAGATACACAGATACAGAGACACGTGCGCTCATATGACGAAAGAAAAAAAAATAAATGACATTGATTTTCACTGATTTGCTGAATGTGGCATAAAGGCTAGCCTGCATCCTGATTTGTATTCAGATCAGGAAGCGGTAGGTGGATTCTATTAGGTTTATGTTGCCTCTATCTGTATGCTCGCAGTAATTGATGGCTAACATCATTTCTCCTCTCCGCTGCGGCTAAATCAGAGAATGCACTTATCTGAAAGCCCTTTGTGTTTGCAAAAAAATGAGAACACAGGAGTTTCATTAGAGATATTTCACTTATTTACAAAATATTTCACGTCTTCCCCTCTTTTTCGTTTTGTCAGTTTTCTTGTTTGTGAGTCATTTTGTCTTTATTAGGGTTGGTCTGATTTGCTGGATTCAGTGCGTGTCCGTGTGGAAAGGAAATATAAATTGCAGCTCAGTGGATGAGATAAGGTATTATTCCGTGGGCATCTGCATGTTGGGGAATGTTTGCCAAAGGCTACTTGCTATTAGATTAATCTGTATCTGCCAAAATTGCCTTGGAACTGTAGTGGAATCGGAGAATCAGTTTCATAGCAGGGCTGTTATTACTGTGATTCAAACTTTTCAGCTTAATGCTTGGAAAAGAGTTTATTGGGCAAGGCATGGAACAGGAAAAATATGGGCTAGACTGATAGAACATGGATCGCTCATGTATTTGTGTGCTGTTGTTACAATAACGTAGGAACCCTATTCTGTAATATGATCAGACACAGAAATATGAATGATGGATAACCCGCTACATAAATGTCTTTTCATTTATGTAAACATTAAATGTACACATGGTCTCTATAGTCATAATAACAGTAGATATTAATGTAGCCCAGGCTCTGACTTCAAACTGAATGTTAGGCTATTGTTTTAGTTTTATTCCTTTATTGTGCATTAGGGAATAAAGTGGAACTATATATTTATCAAAAAACTGAAAAATCCCTCGCAACTTTAGTCAGCATGGCTGTACTGAAAAAAATATTGGGAGAAAAATGTTTTTATCGCGACGCACTGCAAAATTAGTGTACCAACATTATTCAGACAGCCAGGTTTTCACAAAAGAAAGCAATGTTTAAGACATGTTCATTATAGTAGCTTCAGCTGTTCTGTAAGGTCTTACAAACAGACTGCTTGAAAATATTTGTTTAATGAGCTTCCAAACTCTCTGAAATTTTTTGTTTCAGGAATTTTGAAATAGAAAAACAATATTTGCTGAGTTCCATGTTGTGTATTGTGCTCCTTTTTGCCACAATTTTACGAAATAATTATGAAATAATATTATATTGAGCCAAATTTGCTATTTTGAATTTCTTTGATTATTCTGAATAGCAAGTGTTGTCGTAAGATGAAATTTCTGTAGAGTATGGCTGGTATTTATTTTGCAGAATCATTCATAATATTGGTGTTTGAATTTCCTCATTAGTCCCTTCTTTCGCTGACTATTAGAATTGACCTCAACATTTAATAGCATAGATAATGTGTACACATTTGAAGCAGACCTGAATAACAAACTGAGGGCGCTGTCGTACCACTAGGACATCTGAAAACACTAATGCGGCATTCTTAGTTATTTCGATGCATTACTTTTGCATTGAAACAACGTTTGACCATTTTTCATGACATGTTCCGGCTTGTTTGTCAATGTGACTGAGGACAGACAGACTTGTTTACATTGCCGCAGGTCTCTGGCAATGGTCAAACAGTTCAATGACACAGCACTACCAAATATGGAAGTGAAGTATGTTACAACATTGCCCATTGACACTGCCCCCAAATGTCAGCATTTGAAACTTTCCAGAATGTCTACTGTACAGTGATATTTACTTGCTTTCACTGTATCTACCAATGAATATTTGTCTCCTCAACTGTGCTTGATCAGTGTGTGTACATTACATGTCTGAATATTCTAGTATTTCTAGAATTCTGAGAGCTACTTGATTTTCTAAACATTGAAATTTATATTGGCCTTTTGGGCTTCCATGTTACAGAATTTAATCTCATGGTTTCTAGGTGGTTAATGTAGGGCTTTTGGACTTTGCAACACCCCACATTGACCATATAGATTATACACTATCACAGAGGAGGAACTACACTTTGCAAAATAAAATGCTAACTTGTTGAAACTTGTGGCCAGTAGATTGCCAGACAGGAAAGTCAATGGCTCTTCAAGGGTCAAAGGTCAGGGCAGCAAGTTATCCAAAACATCCAGGTATATCAGGTATCAAAATATAATGTTTCTTTAACCCAACACTGTTTACTGCTGTTTGTAGTCAAGCACTATAGTACAGTTCAATATATTGAGTCTATGATTTCCAACTAAAAAATAATGCAGAATCTTTTGATAGACACAAATTTTTGTCAGAACATTTTCATTTGTATATATGTGACTCACATAAGTCTGCTATCTTTCAATAGTTCATAGTATTGTCATTACTTTGAGTAACAGCCTCTGTTGTACGAAAAACATACTATTGATGGGGGCTAACACAGGTGTGCATATTCATATCAAACATTTGTCTGCATTCATTCTTGGTCGTGATTGCCTGAAATGGATTCTTTTCAAAGAAATGTGTGGTGCGTTATTGTCAGCCACCCAAAAATACCTCTGAGTAATAGCCACGAGTTAATAGCTGAAACTGAAAGGCAAAGCATGTCATTCATGACTGCACCTCATCATCCGTGGGTTTGTTTTCAGGGCAGTGAGCAGCTAGAGATTTAAACCTGTGTTCCCCTCCCCCCGGTCAGTTCTACCGACATTGAAAGTTCCTGTTGGTGTAACACGGCAATTTTGTGAACAAGCAGCAGACATGTTGCCATGGTTTCCAAACCATTAATCCAATTTCCACAACCTCAGCAGGTATACTGTAAATTGATCCAAATGGAATTTATTTTACTGAAATTGTTTGACATGTAATAGTGAAGGAGACCTTGGTAGTGATTATGTTTGGTTGTTTAATTAAATTTTGGTTTTAATATTTTCTGTCTTTCTTTTTCTTCTCTTTTACAATACCAAGTATTCAGCTTATCAACACAGTAAGATTTAATGAGTAAGATACAATGAATATCTTGTACATGTTTTAATGAGCTTTGATATTAGTTACTGTATTAATACTAAAGGTATACAGTCACCTGTAATCTAAATATGCCCATATATGGTCAAAGGGGCGTTCCTTGGTATTCAAAATACCCATGCGAGGGCGCTGTTTTTTAAAAGCGGACACCCGCTTAAAATCTGCGATTGGTTAGATTTTTACTTGCCATGGTAACTGTGGCAAAATTGGAACAGATGACAGTATACCTTTAAAGAGAACTCACGTGTTCATCCAAACATAAATTTAATATGACAGAATCCTTGAAAGTTTAATGATTTAACAGAAATTCTAAAAGTCTTTTTGGTTCTTCAGGATACTAAGTTCCATATCACAAATTTTTTAAAAAAGATATTGGGTAACATTTACAGCTGCACATCTCTCTTCAATTATTTAAATGCTTTGGTGAAATACAAACCCACGCACCTGCTGAGTTTTCTACATGCGTATCTGGTACAGGGAGACTCAAATGTGAGCGTGGAAAACAGCCTGAATGTATTTGCTTTTAATAATAGATTTTTGACATACAAAACCTTGCAGTTTTAGACTTTGCATTGTCAGCTGGTCTATTACAATAGTATTAACGTTAGTTTATTATTGGGATAGATATGGTGCAACATGTGATGTGCTGTTGTCAGCAGTGTTTTGATGTACTTATTCTGATTTCTCATAAATAGTAACCATATAAATATTTACAATTTGACCTGTGAAGACAACAAACCATATTGAAATTCAGTACAGACAAATAATATCATTCAATTCTTCTTGTGGTCCATTTGAAGAATTACAGTTGTCCAAAGTGCTCAATGTTGGAAAGAAATTTTTCAGGGCAGTTGCAAAGTTGAAAGATACCTAGCAAAATCTGTCAGGGTAAGCAGTTGAATTATTTAGAATACAGCAACCCAGGTAATAATGTGAATCATCTGCTGTATATTAAAAATAATGTTCAGGATCAGAAGAGGCAAAATGAGCAGTTGTTTTGGTCAGCCGCAGGCTCATACTTATAATATCCTTGTTCTGGCTTGTGTTCCACTTTACTTGATGGATTTTTGATACAGGTCATTGTCTGTGGAGGTTGAAATCTAATGTTGTTGCTGTTGGGTGGTGGTTTCAGTTACAGCTCAGAAACTTGGAACAAGGTTGGCCAGTGCACTGCTATTTCTGAAAATAAATATTCAGGAAATTGTATATCAGCTGTTTGTTCTTTGTGTTTGGTTAAATCTGGCTCACTCAGAATCAAGTTTCCAGTTGTTTGGCCGTTCTTCTCTGATCTGAATAACGTAGTTTACCAAACTACAGAAAAATGATGGCCAGACATTCTTAATTTGCATATAGATAGAAGGCAGCAAACAGTGGTGGCGTCGGAATTGATTGGCTGAATCCTGTAGATCATTTTTCCCCTTGAATTTTCACCTGTCAGTGAAAAATTCCTGAATTTCACTTTGTAGGCAATATTCCTGTCACTGTGTGTTCGGTTGAGAAAAACCTACAATGATTGAATTTTGTTCCGCATTTCAAATATCAACACAGCTTACTCCTCAAATCATCACTGAAACTTAACCTCACATGGTAGACTAAATAAATCAATGTTTATCAAGGGAAAACAGAAAACAAATGACTCATTGATTCTAAATAATAGTCTGTGATGGTTTACCTTGGGCATGGTCTATCTCATTTGCATGGAGATTCTATTCCACCCACATTGGTCTGTCAGAGTATGTTTCTCTGTGAAAAATCTCCATACATTACAAAAGAAATTGCCCAAGCTATTGTGCACACATGGGATTACGAAAAAACGATGAAATCTGTTATTCTGCCAGATGAAAAATTAGTCTTTCTGTTTCAGGGGGTATTCATTAACTGAGAATAGCGTGCTCTGATTTCATAGTTTTGTTCGTGTGAAAATTTGGATGTAGTCTGTATAGTTAGTTAGTGATTCAGTTGAAATACACCTGTATGTGACATTTTGTCAGCATTAATCACTCAGAGAATCTCCAGTTCTTCAGGGTTCTGTATAGGTTAATCATCATATTTAGTTATTTAGTGATATCATCGCGATCTATAAAATGTCCATTGATCATTTAAGCATGTGACACTGAATGTATGTTGTGGTATGGTGTACCTAGGTACATGTAACCACATGCATGTGACTTATGCTGGTGGGAGATCCACAGTAGAAAATAAGGAGGTCACGATGCAGTCATCAAAAGCATCATCTCTGTCTTCTTCTTATCATCATCTGTATCCATCAGAACAATCTAAAATCCAAAAGCTGTTTTCGTTTCCATAATATTTGCAGTGATTGGGAGCATGAGTTCCAAAGAGCAACCCAATTTGATTTCAAAATACAGTGTATTACTTGAGGCATTTATTAGGGTAATCCGGTGCCACTCCCAGGCTAGGCCTTTTTGACATTTTTGTGTCTTCGTCACGCGTGTAATCTTTGGAAAGTCTAATAGGGAATTCTTGTCAGAGTGTTCCAGAAGTATAGTTACATTATTTGTAATTTAGCTCGGCTCTTCGGTGTACAGACTGAAAGTCACTACCTAACTGTGAGATAAATTAGGTTGTTCAGCACTCATCTATTGGCACATGGCAGGTTTTGATTCATTGCTTTCAGTGCAGTGAGTATTTCAGGGAAACAGTGGAAACATGCTACGTTTCAGGCAAAATTGCGACTTCACTTTTATGTACAAGTAATTTCTTCATGACTATGCTGCCGCTACTCAGCCATTACTGCAGCTGACATTTTGATGACTCGGAAATTTTGATCAGAGAGATTATTTGCATCATCGTAGTCGTGGAGTCGTGCAATGTTGCAACTTGCATGAAGGTAACATATAGGACTTATGATGATTGAGTTGAACAAGTAGCCATTGGACGGCGTGATGGTAGCCAGTGCACTGTTTATTGCTACATGATTGTACATTAGCCCACTGTCAGCCACTCTGTGCATCTGAAAATGTACTTAGAAAATAAGGATAGACACAAAAATTTACAACTGGAGAGAAAAGTAAATTGGTTGGAATGATAGAAGAAATAGCTGATATCATACTTTCAAATCATTGAAACATATATTGTTATTCATCCTCGTATCCGCTGTTCATAAGGGATTCCAGTTTTGCTTTATTGGGATAATAACTTGCCCGAGGCTTACTGATTGTTCCGTCTTGACCTGGCTACTCCACCTGTCATAAATTTGCCTTTTGATTTTGAGATGCTCTCAATTTGATGAACCATTGTACTAGCTGCTCAGATGCTTGACTAACAGTCTGTAAATTTTTCATGCAAAATTAAATATGTAATCCGTGAGTGTGTTCCAGAAGTCCAGCTGACATGGGCTTTAACTGTGAAATGACGCCCATTTCTGTGGCAAATCTGTCGTACTTAGGTACAGAGAAAAGAAAATGCTACACTCATTAGGCCATGTAATTGAGCCATCCGGTATTCATTCAACAGATTCATTCACTGTGAGCCCACGCATGATACACAAATCCTGCCAGTTTTAATATGTCATTATTCCATTTGTTTGGTTCTTTTTGTCAATTCACCATCAGATATAGGTGATTTTAATGACAACTGTGTCATGTGTTTTGTGACTGTCACATAACACGTTAATTTATAATGCTGACATGAGCCTGTTTCCACTGTCTAAATTTTGATTTCATAGCACAAGACTGACATCATCTATCTAGTCGCAACATGTCAGCCCACATCATTCATCAAGTCTACGTGCTATACAAATCTGGATATTCTCTGGTGGCCTGTGATAAATACATCCATTTGTCATATTTTTCAATGAGCATTTGGAAATTGACTCGATATATGCGGAGTTGACAAGTTGTCAGGGAGTGTAACATTCAGAACCTCTGTGATGTAGGACATCCTTTTGAGATGTGTCAAAATCTCAATAAATAATGGATTTCATAGACCTTTGAAAGTAATTAAACGTTCAGAAATGTATCCCTTTAGTGTTAAAGCAAGACAATATCACATTGATTTTATAATATTATTTCCATGGTCTGGAAGAGTTGGAAAATTCTGACCAAGAAACACACTATCAAGCCTTTGCTGTCTTAAATCAACAAGGAAAATATTAGAAAGTAACATTATCTGGTACTATTTATTACGGTTGTTTCAATTGTGGTGTTTTTGTGATGTCTCATGGGTTATTAATGCCTGTGACCCGATACACAGGGATATTCTGGTTGCAGGGGAGTGCAGCTTCATGAATAAATGAGAGCAGTAGGCCTTGTTGATATATTGCAACCTCGGGCAACCCGCGGCCATGACAAGTCTTGTTACAGCAAGTGGTATTGAGTCGGCACTACGGTTTATTACGAATACATAATATGGGTGGACTACTCCCTGCAACAAAACATACTTGTCTGATTTTTCCAGAACAGACGCGGTGTTTACTCGCTGGGGACAGTCAGTGATTTGGTAGATGTAGTTCTGCTCAGGGTATCTCATCTCATTTGAACTGAGACAGAACATTAGTGATTGGTTCTCCCTTTTGAGATTTCGTACAGGAATTACGGCAGAGATTAATTTATAGAGGAAGAGACAGACGCTGATTATATGTCTACTTTCTCATTCTATCCATCACCAGTTTTCAATCAAGCTTGTATTCTAACACAATTTTCCTGGCATAAGAGTGTTCAAAAAAATTTCCCTTCATTTCAGCTCACAGCGAGGGCCTGATGGATGAAGGCACTATTGATGTCATAGTGCTGTTATTTCGCCCGTTGCCGAGATGAAATTTTCTCACAGTCTGAAATTACATAGCCTTGTTTACTCTCATCTTTGCCTGCCACGTATTGCTGGCTTGATCACTCGAGCACACACACACACACACAGCTAAATCCATACGGCAAAAATTAATTTGTGCCACATGGCCTTCCTATCATAGAAACCCATCCATATTAGGTACATCCGATAGCTAGTGTCAGACTCGATAATAAACCTAGTGATTGAAAAGACAGCAATAAATAATAATGCTATATTTCAATGATGGGCTGAGATTTGTACATATTTTTTGTACCACTCCAAAATGCCCAACACAATTAATCGCACTAGGCAGTTTTTTATCACCGTCACGAATTAAAGTAGTTCTAAATTTACTTCCGTGACCAAATTCAAAACAAGATCTTGTTTTCTAGAGTGTTTAAGAATTTATACTCTAAGTGATGATGTATGAGGGTCACTTTCTAACATTAAAGTTCAACATTGTAACTTGGACATTACTATGCAAATATGGCACTTCCAAACAATCAGTACATGTAATTATTGGAGGGGAGAGTGTCATTAATCTGTGTCCCCAGAGATTTTTTATGATGTATAGTCATAGAAATTCATATCACACAATATGCACCCACAATTGCTCTACGCATCTGATGGATGGCACAAAATTTAAGGTTAATTTTTGACCAAAACTGCCAGAAATACATAGAATGACGACTGCCAACTGAGTGAAAATGAATATTACAGCAGAAAGGCGCAATATCCCATAGTTCCTGTTCATGCCTTAACAGACTTCATTTACCTCCAATCAGCAAAGTATCTGGTTCAGAAGTTATTCTTGTCGGGTATGAAGGTTCACATCAGTTAGCTGATCATGGTAAATAAATTGACTCTAAAGAAAATCAAGGACAAACATACAAATACTTCCGGTACTAAATGCAAGGATTCAGAGGTCAAACTCAGTCCCTGAGTGAATATTAACCCAACTGTCACAACAGAAAACCTAGAAATGAAATTGATAGAATCAAAACTCATATGCGATGTGTTATATTCATGAAACGCTTCTTTTTATACTGTGTATGAAGTGAAGATGTTTTGACGTTTTTAAGTCCTGCATTGATGTTTTTATGTACACCATGAAAAGGTTTGAGATTCTGTATTCAAAATCTGTTTGTTGCAAGACTGCTTGGATCTCAGTTGGAAAAGATTAAGTGGCAGCAAA